>RDPX01000439.1:370890-389319 GCA_003991215.1 Morbakka virulenta | reverse complement strand
TCCCTCCTAAAACGCCCTGTGAACAAGCTCTTTCCAATCGAGTTGGTGCGACATAATGATCATGCGATTAATGAAGTTCCCGAAAATACAGTCCTCACATCGAAAAGACAGGCTGCCGTCTTGGGCGATTTACGCCGAAAATATTTGTGCTAGTTTTTTTTTGTGTATAGAAATATTGTGTGCCCTGCCCAATATTGGCGGGGAGTGTTAGATATTATATATTACGTCATACGTGCTACGTGACACGTTCTCTCTATTGTTAGTTTTTCGCGCCATTTGTATATTTCTCTCATTCATGAATAGACTACGAACGAGACGAGACGCGCTCTAATCTCTGAGTGTTTTATAAGAAGGCATGACAGTCACGTATGTGAAAAAATTACTACATATTGATGATCACCAAAGGGTCGCACACATTTATTAATGAAATTTGGTAGTTAGTTTTCTAAAACTAATTCACATGTCAATCTTACTTTCCTGAGGTCATCGTCCGAATAACATTTTTTGCAAGACAGTACTAATCATTCCTTTATAATAGTTACTTAACTGTTTTGCATTGAACAGGACAGTGAAGTTTTCTCCTGTTACTGGCTAATGGCCGCTCTCAGCCCCATGTGTGAAAGCATGAAACTTCTAGTCTCTTCAACCGTGACCTTTAATTCTCACCGAAATTTTACGGCTGAGCACACTGATGTAGGTGACATTATAACTGGGTTTAGAACACTCAACTTTGTAAACCAAACTCCTCTTGTTTTCTTTCAGTGCTTGGCCTTTCACCACGAATTGTTAGCCGAGGTTTGTGCCAGTGTGAATAACTTTCGTAACGGATGTTTGCTCAGTCTTTCTGAGGGTTTATTTTTGGACCATTTTATCACCATTTGAATATTGATATTGTAACATTATCATACTAACCAACATTCTTTGTTATTTTTTTACCAGATGTGACTGGGTAGTAGAAACTTTATTCTTTTCAACCTTCTCTGAGACTTGGTATCAAGCCATAATGGATATCGGTTAACATTGATAAATGTGTGTTTAAGGTATGCAATATTTGAGGGGTGCAAGCAAATGTCAAATAGGGTAAATATCAATGTCTGTTTATTTTCTGTCAACCCTTTTGGTTCTAACCAGCAGAACACCCAAAAATGATATTCTGACCCCCCCCCCTTTAATTTTCTAAGTAAGGTTTTTTTCTAATGGAAAGTGCAGACCTTGTTCTACATGAAACCAATGCATTCTGGATTGATCCAAAACACCGTATCATTGACATAGCCATACCTCCATTAAATTTGATTTCATAGGGTCGGTAGAAACTTTCGTTCTAGCTCTACCATGAAAAGAAAACCTATCACTTAATGCCAAGAAAAGTCAATAAAATTCAACCTCTTTATATAGTCAATTTTATTTTTTATAGGAATCCAAAGAAATCTTTTAACCAAAATTTTAGAACTATTGTTGTTTTTTCTAATAGAACATGTTATTCTGACCATGACCTTAGGAAAGTAAAGTCGAACTTTTAAATTGCTAAAAACAATATTGCCATATTTTAAAAATAAATATACCTGAGGTTCTGGTGATTTTAATTAATATGAAGTTATTTGGTTGAACTGACATCTTTGATTACTACATACTGGCTTCTTTGTTGCAAAAGACTCGAAATTGTAAACGTGACTAAAGAAAGGGTAGAGAAAAAAAAGAATGAAGCTAAAGGAAGTTATTTCGAAGTTTAAAAGTAAATGAAAGGAATAGAAGCGGGCTATGAAGCTACAACCAAACAAAAATTAAAGCAGAGGCCGAGGAAGAGCAAAAAGCGATGTTACGAACTGGTGACTACTATAGTGGGTTGAAACTGTGTGTACCTTGTAGCAGAACAAGCAGCCAGCAGGATAATAAGAATCTTTTGAAGACAAAGGAGTGATCAGCTGACAAAATAACCTCTTCAAGAATTATCAAAGCTGTCTGTATAAGAAAGTTTGAAAAAAGACTGCATGAGGACTTAATTAAGGCCTTGATGTAGGTTAAGCCAAGGAAATCTAGATTAAGAATTGGTATGTTGGTAAGGAACATAATTGTAACAGTAATTGGTTAGATGTTGTAACTACTGAGATGGAAGGAGTAGAAGTGAAGATTAAGCTGGAGGAAAATGAAAGAGCAACACGGAAAATGGCGAATTGAAAAGCACCAGGAGCTGGATATAACAGAAGGTTCTAGCTTGAATGGTTTCAGTCTATGCAGGGGTCGATTGCTGGTGCTCTATAGGGTTGTGTTGAAACTGGAGAAGTTTCAGTGTGGGTGGCTAAAGGGAAAACTGCGTTGATTTAAAAAGATCATGCAAAGAAATCCATGGTTAGTCGCTATAGATCAATTGCATGTTTGTCTTTGATTCTTTGATGTAAAACCTTCTTCTGGAGACTCTTACAAGAAAAGCAGAAATGATGCAGGAATAAAAACCAAACATATTAGATACCGAATTTGCATCATTCTACAGGAGTTGAAAACGAGGGACTGGTTCCTAAAAATATACTTGCTGGCAAGAAGGCGTGTAATATGGTACAACATTCTCGGTTGATGAGATGTTGAGCTTCATAGGAGTTGCAGACAGTGTGGAAAGGCTGGACAGAGGGGTGGAGTTGAAAATTGGGGATTGTGCTGTTCTCATAATCAGGAGGAGGAAAATTAATTATGAGGGAATAGAGTTAAGTAGTGAACACGTGGTGAAGGACATAGGAAAAAGTACTTGGGAGTGTTGGAGGGTGCCAACATTATAACCAGAGAATTAAAGCAAAAATTGTCAGAGAATATTTGATTGTAAAGTAGCTTACCAACTCGAGATTGTACACCGGGAATTTTTTTAGGTGTCAATGCATTGGGCAGTCAGTGTATTGAGTTTGGTCAGACAACGAACTGAAGCGCACTGGGCAACAAAATTGCCAGTTTATTGACAGAAAACGTTCACAGAGGGACATATCCTACCACAATAGAAAACGCTCCAGTATTGAAAGATTAACAACACAAAAATGCATAAAATTGTAATCCCAATGGATCATCTTGTTTTTCTTCTTTATTTGTCGCAATTTTTCATTTCATTTTTCAATATTTGTAATAATTTGGCATAAGTTGACATTTTTTGTACAATTTTTCATAATTTGTCATATTTTGTCATAATTTGTCAATTTTACATAATTTGTCAATTTTGCATAATTTGTCATAATTTTTGTCATAACTGTCACTATTTGTCATAACGTGCCCCAATTTGGGTAAACACCCTTAATTGAAAAGACTGATAGCATTTGAATTAGGGCTTTTTTGTTACCAGCAGCCTTCATTTGTACCTTTTTTAGTGGAACATTGTTATCTATAATTCTGATTTTTCGTGCTAATTAAATGAGTGATGGCAAGTAAACTGCTGGGGTTAATTAATACGGGCAACTGAGTACTGAACAAAACCCATTATCGATCAGTTTGAAAAGCGTTATCTTTGAAAAGGCAAAACGGATACCCTGACTTGATATGCTGAATAGAGGCCGAAATAAAGGGAAAGTGTGTTTTCACTCCGTCAATTTATTGGATGTCATGGTAACATGATAAATACCATAACAAAAAAAAGGTATTCAAAGTCAATCAGCTATTAATAAGAGGGTCTGAGTCCTTGAAATCGATCACAAATAGGTATTAAAGCAAACGTACTTACTTCACGCTTATTCATAGCGATAAACCTTTGTATAAAATGAGCTTTTTTTAGGGAATAAAGAAAATTAAGGGACCAGGGAAGAAAAAGGTGTAAATTTGTACCTCCCCGGCGGGGAATCGAACCCCGGTCTCCCGCGTGACAGGCGGGGATACTCACCACTATACTACCGAGGACAGGAAATTATCGTTGACATGCCAGACCAAATGACATACATAAAATTCCATGTATGATCATTAAGGTCATAAGAAATGCAATACGAATAAATAAATTTCATCCGCCTTTAAAGAAAAAATCATACTTAAAGCATACTTAGAAAGGAAGGAATTTGAAGACAAATATAACGAGCTAATGAAATTCTAAATGTTTTGGTTTACAGATAATCAAAATTGGCTGAGGCAAACTGAAATGACGTGCTTCATGAGTTTTTCAAACTGGCATGATTTCTTTTAAAGCTGTTGGCTTAAAATTAAACACAAAATGACATTTCATGCAATAACTATTGGTAGGGATGAAACACAACCTTGAAACTTAGACAAGATACACCCTTCGCAGAAAAAAAAGAGTTAGGTTCAATAACCCTAACAACCAGTGCCATTGCTATAGCAACCATGGCAAAACCAATTGTTACCTTAGCAACTGTGGTACAGTAACAAATATGGCAGTTAAAACTCGGAAACCAAACATATACTAATATTGATTATTACAATTCAAAAATGAGATCTTTCCAAACTGATGGGGTAGCGTACCCTCCAATGACCATAGCAACAACATTAAGGCCCTAGCAACAGGGTCACAGCAAAATGTTTAAGGACGAAAAGAGAGAAATTAAATTGCTACATATTTAAATCTGCTAGATAATGGTCATTGAAACTAAGATATACAGTGGTGGACATTTTGTCAAACACTAGGGCTATTGTTTCAAATCAAAAGCGTTTCTATTACTATAATTGTCAAACAAAATATTTGTTTTATCAAGGATAGTGGTCAAGAGCAAAGAAAGAAACATGAAGCGGAGTTGGAGGTCGGAGAATTGAGAATTCTAAGGTGGGCACTTGGAGTCACACACCAGGATAAAATCAAAAATGAATACATCAGAGGTACAGCACATGTTAGGAAATTGAGCGAGAAGCAAAGGGAGGCAATACTGAGATGATATGGGCATGTGATCAGAAGGGAAGAGAACTATACCAGGAGGAGAATGTTAGACATGAATCTGCCAGGGAGGAAGAAGAGAGGAAGACCAAAGAGACGGTACATGGATGCAGGACATGAGGGGGATGTGAGTTTGAAGGGAATATGCTCCCGACGGCACAAAATTGAGGCGTATGATCCGCTGTGGCGACCCCTAACAGGCAGCAGCCGAAAGATAAAGAAGAGGAAGAAGAAGTGGGCAACAGTGCCCCACATCATTTATTGATTTGGTATTTCTTCTAAGAATCTAGATTTTATCCTCTCCTGAAGACGGACCAGGAGTTGACTGCTATCTTGGTTCCAAGGTTTCAAACTATCATCAAAATACAACCTTCCGAGAAAATTTTGAGCGATCTACCACAACTTTAAGAACAAATTTTCAGATGATCTGCTCCACTGGAGTGGACTAAATGCCTGTAATATTGCAGGATGGAGGTTAATTTATAAACAAATTGATCATATCACTTTACATCAAGAATAATAGATATAGAAATGTCCCCCACAAGTTTTCCAAATGACCATAACGTCGAAAACAGCACCCTATCAAGTTTTATGAGAAGGCTTGCATCGTTAACGTTCTAGAAATTTCAGGTGTTTTCACACTGTTACCACAGAAACAATGAAAAACAAGGTTGAAACTCTCTCTGTCCAAACTCAAGCTGCAAGATTCATAATCGCGGCTTCAAAATTCCAGCTGTTCACAAACAAAATAGCTTGTGAATTGCGTTTCCCATGACGGATTCTAAAATTTAAAATATTTCTTGATAGACAATTTATGGAACAACTAGAATGCCTGAAAAAAAATTGTAACATATTGGCACGATCAAACTTCCCACTTACACTTGCTTAGGACTTAGGTGCTCCCGTCCACCGAGATCAGGCAGCAAGGCAGTACAAGAGAACACGGTCTGGAGCCACAGCTGGTGCATTTGCTGTATTGATATTTCTAGCTTTTTGGTCTTCTCCAAATGTTTACCTCCAGGGTTTTATTTGGGTCTGCCTTATCTTCAGTGACCTCCTGCTGGCCTCATGGGGAGACCAGTAGGAGGTCACTGAAAATAACGGTACACGTAGGGGGACCACGTGTCCCTTTATTTTCTGGCGTTTCTCAGCCACTATTTGGTCAAGTTGTTTCTGGACTGACCTTTCACAAAATTCCTCGTTTGTTATGTGGTCTCTGCAACGTATGCCCAACTCTCTGCTACAAATATTCTTTTTGCAAACTTAAAAATTAGGTATGTAGTGCACTTCTCTACAAATACATGGGAATAGGAACCCCTCACTGGCCTACTTTAAGAAAAAAACTATCTTCATAAAATCTTTGATGTGAAAAGTATAATATCGAAACTGCATTAAAAGACAAGCCTGTATGGTGTAACACAGATGAAGCTACTGGCCATCAGGGTTGATATGTTTGCAACTACATCATAGGACTTTTTGAAGATGCTTGCACGTCTTACTTGGTAAATTGTGGCTTTGTGGAGAAAGCGTATGGTACTACAATTTCACCTTTTCTTTTGGATATCATTCAAATGATCGATTTAGAGTATGACAATATACTTTCTGTAACAACAGACGGAATTGCTTATATGAAAAAAGCATTTGAGGCTCTGGATATTTTATCCCCAAATCCTTAACATACGTGAGAAGGCAAGAAAAGGTAGGTTAAGGTGGTATGGCCATGTCATGAGAATACGGTAAGAGATGGCTGTAAAGAAGGTATTCTACAGCAAGATAAAGGGCGAGAGGAGTAGAGGAAGGCAAAACCTGCGGTGAAGGGATGTCATCGAGAGGGATACGGAAGAAGTTCAAGCAACGATGGAGGACACCAAAGACCGGAGAAAGTGGAGAAGACTGAGCTGAGCGGCCGACCTGATCTGACCCATTAGAAAAGGCCGAAAGGAGAAGAAGAAAATTTTTTTCCCAAATGCTTTCTATGTCTGCTGTTTAGTGCATAATATGAACCATTTTTGTGAGTCTGTGCATTCTTAGTACCCAGATGTTGATAATGTTATTTCAAAGGGAAAGAACGTTGTTAAGAAAGCACCCCAGTGAAGGAATCATTTATATGCTGAAGGAATCCCCTTACCACATGAGCCTGTTCTAACTAGGTGGAAACATGGTTTTCTGGGGCGTACGATTATACGCAAAAGTTTGAAAAACTTGTAATACTTGTTAAAACCTTTGATAATCACGAGGAGGAGCCTCTTTAAACTTCAAAGTGGAAGGCAAGTTTTAAATATTGAAATACGGTTTGCGACAATATACAATAAATATACATCTCTTGTCGCATTTATGCATTCTGCGTCAAGTAACAAAGAGACAGTGTCAAATGTCAAGTAGATGAAATGAAGGAACACTTTGAAAAAAGTAGTTCCGAAAAACGTACGGTAGTACTTAGCAAGAATACAGAATTAAAGAAGATTGCCAAGCCGTACAAACACCTGTATTCAGTAATTGCATCAATTTAATTAAATGTTTTCTTAGGTTTCCAATTTTATCAGTTGATGTGGAAAGAATTCCATATATAAGTGGATGCTCAGTGATTGCCATTTTTTTTGGAGGTAACCTGAAAATGCACATACCTTTGCAATGCAGCAATTAAAATATATTGCGTCGATAATTTTTTGTTATACACATTGTTAAAGCTTTCATATATACATATCTAGGTATAAACTTTTCAGCATATTGTCATGGAGTTTTAAATTCAATAGCTGTATTGCAAATCCATAACATTTTCAATTCAACTGATGTAGTTGCTCTATACCCAACTGTACATAGGCTTTGTATTACATCTTCTTTAAGAATAAGTATTTACAAATCCCATACTTTCCCCACATATATGCAAAAAAGTCCCATATTTTACCCCATATCTTGCCTTCAAAAATGTCATATTTAGGTCTATAATATTCCATATATATGCAAAAAAATTCCATATTTTACCCCTATTTCTTGCCTTCAAAAATGTCATATTTAGGTCTATAATATTCCACACATATGCAAAAAAGTCCCATATTTTACCCCATATCTTGCCTTCAAAAATGTCATATTTAGGTCTATAATATTCCATATATATGCAAAAAAATTCCATATTTTACCCCTTTTTCTTGCCTTCAAAAATGTCATATTTAGGTCTATAATATTCCACATATATGCAAAAAAGTCCCATATTTTACCCCTATTTCTTGCCTTCAAAAATGTCATATTTAGGTCTATAATATTCCATATATATGCAAAAAAGTCCCATATTTTACCCCATATCTTGCCTTCAAAAATGTCATATTTAGGTCTATAATATTCCATATATATGCAAAAAAATTCCATATTTTACCCCTATTTCTTGCCTTCAAAAATGTCATATTTAGGTCTATAATATTCCATATATATGCAAAAAAGTCCCATATTTTACCCCTATTTCTTGCCTTCAAAAATGTCATATTTAGGTCTATAATATTCCATATATATGCAAAAAAGTCCCATATTTTACCCCTATTTCTTGCCTTCAAAAATGTCATATTTAGGTCTATAATATTCCATATATATGCAAAAAAGTCCCATATTTTACCCCTATTTCTTGCCTTCAAAAATGTCATATTTAGGTCTATAATATTCCATATATATGCAAAAAAGTCCCATATTTTACCCCTATTTCTTGCCTTCAAAAATGTCATATTTAGGTCTATAATATTCCATATATATGCAAAAAAGTCCCATATTTTACCCCTATTTCTTGCCTTCAAAAATGTCATATTTAGGTCTATAATATTCCATATATATGCAAAAAAGTCCCATATTTTACCCCATATCTTGCCTTCAAAAATGTCATATTTAGGTCTATAATATTCCATATATATGCAAAAAAATTCCACATTTTACCCCTATTTCTTGCCTTCGAAAGTGCCTTAGTATATAATATCCCATAAAAATCTGCTGTTTGATTATTAATTACATGAGCTAATTAAGGCCTATATCTTTGCTAGTTTAGAGTTCATTTAGATTACTCTTTAAGTAGAAATTCTGTGTTTGGACCTATTTAGAATATTTAATAATAAATAAATATCTAGATAAAATCAAGGGATATCAGATAGGTCCAAAAGCCAGCACAGCATTTAAGTTATCTGATGCTATTGCCATGGTGATACCATCGTGATGCAAAATGGATGCGAGTCATTTTTTACAATTATTTCTATTACATTTTTTCTTTTTTGTCTTTATTAAATCGATACTTTTTTACATATTCTTAGCAATCCTTAATCTTTTATCTTTGTAGTAAATACAAGTTTGTGAATAAAGTCTATCAATTTGAGCAAACTCAATCTGTTTGGAATCCTTGCATTGCCAACAGTAAGTATTCGGTTTCAGGAATATTCTGATCAAGGGGTATATACCAAGCTTATATATATATATATATATATATATAAAAATCCAGTAAAGCATACAAAATAACTAGACAAATTTAGCAGTTAGTACTAGTTTCATGTTTTCTTAACAATCTTCAAACTAGTAGTAACTGCTAAATTTGTCTAGTTATTTTGTATGCTTTACTGGATTTATAAACGCTCTGGAAACATTGAGCACTCTCAGTGAACATTGGCATACTTTACTAATATTACTATATATATATATATATATGTATATATATAGGTCAACATGCCACATTCCTGGAATTGGATATTACTATCCAGGATGATATCTTTATTTATAAACTTTTTGACAAAAGAGACAACTTTCCCTTTTTCATTGTTCGCATGTCGGACCTAACTGGTAACATCCCAGTACACGTGTTCTACGGAGCCATCTCCTCAGAAATTTTGCGAATCGCCCGTGCTACACTCCTTTATGATGATTCTCTCCCTTAGGGTCGAAATTTATTTTCTAGAATGCTAAACCAAGGTGCCAAAGTGGATAAAATTTTGAAACATCTCGACAAGCTTTTTGATGGTCATGCTAGTGATTTTTCTCCTTTCGACAAAAGGTTTGACATCCTGAAAAATGACATATGTAGTATCAATTAATTTCTCGTTACATTTTTGTATACTATCATCTCATATCTTATTATTATTATCTCTCTGAATAGCATAACAGTATAGGTTAAGTGGAGTAGTGAACCACTTTGTATATTTGGTAGTATGGCGTAGCTAACCATGCGAGACTCATCTGATGGCAAGGATAGGGTGAGATTGTGTCTTCTATATTTTCACTTTTATTTCATCAATATGTCTCTTTTCCACCATTCGTCTGTTCTAATTCTGCTCTCATTCTATTCTCTCTATTTCTAATCCATCTGTTATCTATTTACCTTGCCCTATTGATCTAACGTGGTAGTGGCATTTGGCCAATGCTGCTGTGGAGCCATATCCTTGAAGTTATCTCGAAGTTAATTCCCCGAAATAACTGATATAGTCATCGACTGATGATCCACGATTTCAGTTTACCATCTGGGCTACCTACATCCTTTTTACCCGTTGTTTTGTTTGCTGACAGCCTGTACTTAACTGTATGGTGCTGACGGCAATAATGCTCTCCTTCTTCCTCTTCACATCATGTCTTCTAAACTGTGTCATCTCTCATAGTTTCTTTTACACTTCTGCACAAACCTAGTCCCATTTCCTTTTTTACATTGTTTTACTTTCTTTGATGTTGTTTTGTCCCTGTATTTGTCTTATGTCCCGTTTGTTTGTCCTGTTTAGTAAAATTGCCGATTTACATCTACGGCCATGAGCTTCGTACNACCTAGTCCCATTTCCTTTTTTACATTGTTTTACTTTCTTTGATGTTGTTTTTTCCCTGTATTTGTCTTATGTCCCGTTTGTTTGTCCTGTTTAGTAAAATTGCCGATTTACATCTACGGCCATGAGCTTAGTACTCATACTATATATATATATATATATATAAATTGCAAACACCCAGACTCCAGAACGTCTGATTTGAAGAATCGAGGTGTCAATGACTTTAGAATACAAGGTGATATTATTTTTGGCAATCCGTCTCTGATGAACCCAAAACGAAATACTCAACCCATAAACATGGTGTAATTAAGTCATGAAATTGATCACAAGAAACAAAAAAGCACCATGCAAAGAAATGAGACAGCTAAATCCCTTACAGGATGGAATCTAGTAAATGATCTTATCATTCAAATTCGACTTAAAACAAGCGATACCAAAATTCCAAATTCAGATACATATTTTTTATAAGCAGACAGAATAGGCAAGAGTTCTATTATCAAGTATAGCAGGGTATTGATAACATAAGGTAATATGGTAAAAAGATAAGAATCAGTGATTTTAATGCAGACTGCTTAATATCATGTTGGTCATGGATATCTTATTGGACAGCATGTTGATGTCAATAGTATTTGTCAATGAATAATTACTTTTGGCAGTGTTTACGTGGGATTGTCAACATAAATCTCAGTCGAATGAGCTTTAAACTGTAAACACCGAGTTGCTCAAAGCAGAATATCTATTTTTCTTTTCAAGCTTTCATCCAAAGGAAAGCTTTGAAGTTTTTTTTGCGGAGGTGATTACTTTTTCTGATGGATTTCTTCTTTCTTTGTACTTTTAATCTGTTTAATTCATTGATTTATTCCCTCCCTCAATTGCATTTTCAAGAACATGTACAAACTCAGTAGTATGCCATTTAAAAGTGAGAACCAAATAAAGCGCAGTAGTTTCAGGGACGTGGTCTGGGTTCGAACCACAATCCTCTCGGCATAGTAATCTGTGAATTTAATTACTCGGATGCTACTGGACCTAAATGCATTACAACAACTAAAGCGGCATTAAAATCTCCTTACCCAAAGGTACTTCTGACTTTAATGCAAAGTGTTACGCATTTGTGGTTTTGCAACGTATAGAGAGGAGCGGGCATTGCTATAGCTGACCTTAATATAAGCTGACGTTTAATAACCTAACATCTGGTCTCTTTAAACCCTTACGTAATGCAATCTTTTCCAATGGTTTGGTTACGTGGAAAGGTTTTGTTCTTGGTTAAGAAGTGCACAAATATTGAAGTCTATGAATAAAAATTGTAAAAATGACCTGGGAACTCGTGAAATGAAAGCATTTTTTCTGATCTGCTGAAGCAAAACATGAATGAAAACAACTCAAGCTCCATTAAAGTGGCAACATTTGCTGAAAGCTGCAAGTCGTACGCCTCTCTATGCTGTCCAATAACAATATAAGAAGATATAGATGGAGAAGATTTGTAGTTTCATAAAAGCGAAAAGATATGGTTGCAAAAGATGATCTGGTGAAGGGCTAGCGTTCATAGCTCAGGAGGTAGAGCACGTGACCATGGTAGACATAAGTACTGGTTCGAATCCAGTTCGGTGCAAACATGTTCTTCACTTTTCTACAATATAAGGGTAGTTAAATTAGTAACACTGGATCTTCGTCTCCATACGTAACATATCCACCACTTCCTCCACGTTCTTGTTAAGCGACGAAAATACCAGTAGCAAAAAATATTATTAAAAGATGGTGCTATTTGAGGAAATACGGTATGTAAAAGTTTCAGGTTTTGTGCCTTTTCCCTCTTGTCTTGATAGACACTCTTTCATGGCAAGACTTGTATTTTAACTTTTTTATCAACACCCAAACTAACCTAATTATACTGTATCCTAAATAAAAACTGTTTACCTAATGCCAAAGCCATAAAACAGTTGTTCTCAACATGGGTAGTAGCGGCCAGAAAAGCGGATGGAAGCCTTAGTGAGACGCTGGGGGCTTGTAGGGAGGGGGTTTAATCGAGCAGTTTCATAAGACACTGGGAATAAACAATTTTTTTAAAATTCGGAAAGACCATCAAATGCCTTTTTGTTGCAATTTCAAAATGTTATGACAGCAGTTACTAGGCTGCTACGCGTAATGGATGCGTGTAATTGCATTATAATTTTGTAAATTTGCCACAGGTTGCCAGAAGGTGCTATCCATCTGTTTTGATGCTCTTATTATGGGTCTTGTTTATTGATTGATTTTGCATAGCAACTGGACAATAAGGAAGGAAATTCCATTTTGGCGGGAGGGGGAATCACGTTTCATATGACAGTTACAATATGTGCATTTAATAAAAAAACCCACAATGAACCTAACTGCATGCAATATCAAGTATCAAGTGGCAATTTTAAACAACACTCGTCGTGATTAGTACTTATAAAATTACCACACAGACTTAATTGGAATATATTTTTATGATATAATTTTTATCCTCAATGTCCCATGGGGTTTATCATTGAGTCCATGACGAGTTTGTTAAAACAGGCTTGATGATTTGACACGAGATGTCCAGTTTAAGTTCTGCTACAGAATAAATTTGGTCCTCCAGTAGGGTACGGTGTTGTTTTATGATTGTTTATGTTAAGTTGAGTCGATTCCTGTACTTCCTTTATTGGGAACATGTCACCGAAAAGGAAGTGTCGCCAATCCTCTGTTAAATGTCTCAAGTATTGATTTATTCTGTTTTGTTGAAAGGAGCAGCGCCCGCTGTGTCTTCTGTGCTACATTTCGTTTATAAACGAAGCAATGAAGCCACTTTCCTTGAGGGAGCACTTGGAGAAAAATCACAAGAATAAAGTTCATAAAGAAGTCAGGTTTTTTTCGGAAACAAAAAGAACAACATGACAAGCCTGTAACGGTGTCTGGTATACGAAAATGGGTGCTCTTCATACATATAAGTAATTACATGCTTCCTATACTATTTCTCCTCTCATTTCACAATCTAGAAAATCTCATCACATTGGAAAAAGCTCATTCTACCTGCGGCTAAAGACGTTATGCAAACTGTTAAGGGTATGGACTATAGTATCGTGTCGTCTGTATCCTTAAGTAACAGTTCTGTCTCTCACAGGATAGATGAGATGCCCACCTACGTCAAGGATAAACTTCGTGAATACCTAAGGGCAATAAACTTAAGGGTTATAAAATGCCCAAAATTAAGTACCCCGGTGTCTCAAAAAAATAGGCAACAACTCATGTACTCTATTGGTTTCTTTAATAATTACATTACTTTCACGATAGAGAATGGTAGCGTTTTAAAAACATCTGTAAGAACAGTAGCAGTTTCTTTTAAAATGACGAAATTTGTTTTACAAAAAATACATCTTTTATAAAATTATCCCCTTTATTGCAGCCTCTATCTTCATTTAATTTCTAATAATTTTCGAGCCTCATGTATTATTCTTAGAGCAGATCTCTGGTGTGCCTTGCATTATGCGTGTATGTGCAAAAAACAACAACAGAAGTCTGAACAAAATAATGTTTACATGAATAAATGGAGCCAACGAGATTTAGTTTGATGCAAAATTTTTCGATATAACTGTCATCTTCAGGGAATTACAATATCTGAAAAACACACACAAAAACAAACTTTTGAGTTTTAGCCACCTACAAAGACAGAAGCTAATACACACTAACAACTATAACTACAACTAGAAGACTAAAGCTGAAAGCAGAAACATGATTGGAGATCACAGAACACACTGATTACATCTTAATCGTGAGCTCCCTGCTACTGAATTCGTCCTTTGTTTACCAAATATTGTAATTGCCTGAAGATGACAATTATGTCGAAAAAGTTTGCATCAAAATAATGTTTTGTGAGTTGTTTTTTTAACTCCTTCTTTCTTTAACTTTTTCTGTGCCTTTGGGTCAAACATTAATAAACGGAAAGGAGTTGGAATAGGAATGTCCTGGTAGGTACTTTTAAAAAAAATTCTTATCGGTGTGGGACGTCTATTCAATACTCGGGAGCAGGTGAATATGTTTTCCACGACCTCTATAAACCATATTAACCATGTTTTAACTATCTCTTTTTGATTATATAGATATAAATACAAAAAGTTAAAGAGAGGTATAAGGATGTATTCCTCCACATTTTAGGATATTTGGCATTGAAAGTATATGGTACATTAAAAGTATATTTACTTAGTGCCGGATTCTTGTACAAGCTAAATAAGCTGTAGCTGAGAATCTCTCAATCTGTAGGCGCCTAAAAAATTCCAGATTGAAACAAGTGTTTAAAATTCAATGTGCTGTTTAAGGCAAGCGTCCAAGTTTGACAAACGTTTTTATTTAATGCATGAGTGTTAAGCACAAAAAGTACCAGTTACAGGTAAATATAACTCGATAAATTGTTGTACTTACACCAGGACATTGATACTACATAATATTAGATACAACACCTGTAATTGAGCTGTCTAGTGAAAAGAATTGTAGATAAATAGTCTGCAAATTTTACGTTTTCAGACAATTACTTAACACAGTAAGCTCAAATAAAGATAAACCTATATTTTGCGCATGTGAATATTTTGTATAGATACTAATTGTTTACCATTTTTGATACATGATAAACTTAAAGCTTTTTACACAAAATCAGAACAACTCCCAACTTGACCCTGTCGTGTATCAACGTCGTCACCTGACAGGGCAAAAGTAACAACAAAAAGATGTTCATTGAATATTCACCTGATCACGTGACAGAGCAAAAACAGCAACAAAATCCTAACAAATCCAACCCTACTTCTGCTGTGCACTGTTGTGGTCAAGTGACAGAGCACAAAAAATGCCCACATGATGTTTGCCTGCTTTCGAAACCAATTTGTCTCTTCTTTATTTTCTTCTTTCTACCTTGTCCAATGCTTGATCAAGTCAGACGCTCGGCACCTTCGTCTCCACTCCCCGTGTTCTTCCCTAATTTCTCATCACAGTCCNCGTGTACCCAACGTCGTCACCTGACAGGGCAAAAGTATCAACAAAAAGATGTTTATTGAATATTCACCTGATCACGTGACAGAGCAAAAACAGCAACAAAATCCTAACAAATCCAACCTTACTTCTGCTGTGCACTGTTGTGGTCAAGTGACAGAGCACAAAAAATGCCCACATGATGTTTGCCTGCTTTCAAAACCAATTTGTCTCTTCTTTATTTTCTTCTTTCTACCTTGTCCAATGCTTGATCAAGTCAGACGCTCGGCACCTTCGTCTCCACTCCCCGTGTTCTTCCCTAATTTCTCATCACAGTCCTAGCTCCGTCGTGTATCCATCGCAGCCTTTGTCGACCTCTACTCCTTCTTACTTCTACTTTTCGTTGGTACACGCTCTTCTGAACATGGCCCTCTTCCCTCCTCATCACATTACCTGGCCATTTTAACCTTGCTTCCTTTGCCTTCTTGTTCATACTGGTAGCATATACAAAGCACTTGAAATCCTCGTTGATGCGATGTTCTAGCAGAGAGATGCCGCAAATCCATTTGAGCAATTGCATTTCGGTTGCCTCAAGCAGTTTATCCTTTGTCCGTTTGAGTGCTAAACCCTCAAAACCGTATTGAAACAAATGACATACGTCACAGAGACAGACTTTGCATCACTCAAATCATTTTTTTCTGTTGCTCCTATCTTTCGCAAGCACCAAAAAACTAGATCCATGGGAACCCTGTCATACGCTTTCTCCAAATCAATAAATACAGTGTTCAGCTCCTGCTTTCCTTCCAGCGCTTTTTCTTGTCTCTGGGTCAGTTACGAAGATGGCATCCCCAGTTACTTTTCGTGGCATAAATCCAGACAGCATTTCACCTGTTTTGATCACTTTCCTTAATCTTCTATCCAATATTCGCTCGTATACCTTCATCCCATGCTTTACTTTTTCTTTCGGTATCATGGTTCTCCTCTTCCAGTCTTTCCGGTTAACTTTCTCGGTTTACACCCTGTTCAGTCAACCAGTGAGCCACCTAGTGTCAAGCTGCTCTAGTGCTCGAAGCATCTCTGTGATAATCTCTGATAGCCCAGCTGCTTTTTCCCTCTTCATTTGATAAAATGGATTTTTCATTTCCTCTTGACTGATTTCAAGCTCTGGCCCTTCAATTTTAGCCATCTCTTCCAGTTACTCTCAAAATTCTCTTTATTCAGAAGCTACCTAAGATATTCAATCAATCTTTCTCCATCTCTTTGAGATTCTTCTCTCAGAATCTTCCCTGAACCATCCTGTATGTCTCCAATATCTCCAGCATCACTCTTTGTCCGACATTTTACTTTGCCAATTCTAAATACCTTGTCTTGACCCTTCTTTGCTTCAAGCACCTTGTATTAATTCTCAGTACTTTGGGATCTTGCTATGGCAACCATCCACTTTGCTTTACGCTTGCTGTTCTGACATCCTTAATTGGCATCCTTTCTACCTTGCTTTTTCATACGCTCGAATGCTTCCTTCTTTTTCCTCACCGCAGTCTGGACATCTTCTGACCACCACCAACGATCTCCATCTGTGGGTTTCAGTGCCTTTTTCTACCAAAGACTCGAACAGGCTCTTCCACCGTGACCTCTTTCACTTTACTGCACTGATTTTCTGCAGTCCTTCGTGTTTCAACTTTTACGATCCTTTCACTGACACCTAGCTTGAACTGCTTTGCTACTTCCTTTTCACCACTTTTCCAGACCTGAATCTTAACACTCCTTTTTATCTGCTTTTTCCTCTTCCTGGTCAGTGGAATTCCTCTCACCAACTTTTCCAGTTCCTCAAAAAATTGCTGCTTCTCTACTTCCGAACAGCCAGTCTGTGGTGCATAACCACTGATGGTGCTAACCATCCGATTTTTTAGCATTACTTTAAACTTTATTATGTAGCCACTCACTCTCTTAACATCCATGACATTCGCCTTTTTCTCCTTACACACAATAACACCAATTTCATTCCTTTTTTCCCTTTCCTATAGTAGATCAAGTAGAAATCTCCTCTTATCACTCGCGTCCTATCTTACCTTCTATTTCGTTTCTTCTGCACACATAAAATCAATCCTCCTACCCTTCCTGATCTATGCTATCTCCCTACTCTTTCCTGTCATGCTACCCACATTCCAAGTGCCAATCCTAATTACAGAATCTTTCCCTAGTAATTTGCAGCCGGGACCTTTGCGATACCCCTTGTCCCCTTCTCACAGCATTCAGTGTAAACACTTCGCATCGCTTACGGGGGGCGTCCTTGGTCTATTTTTACTGTTGCTGAGGTTTTTCATCTTGAAAATTTGTCATTTCTTAAACCCGGCTTGTAAGGCTTGACTGCAGCATGGTTGTAGGCGGTGCATCTAGCATTTGGTCTTGGATCTACTCACAAGATAGCAGGGGATTTTTAACCCATTCCTGAGTGAGCTTTTGTGAGTGTCGGGATGTGTCCATGCACCGATTGGCCCTGCACACTGCACCTAACAAAGAGCTCATCCGCCGGTATTTGATCCATCACTGGTGGGCTTACCTTCTGACTTACCGTCTCCTAGCCATTCAACCCATGAGTAGTTGCACTGGTACTTCGTGTGATATCTACCTTTTGAGCTATCCGCCTTGGTAGAAAGTTCTCGAAGTAAACTCTTGACGGCATAGCCCTGTGGGCCACTGAGGTACAAAACCCCTCAGCCCCAATAAAGCCCACGTTACCATTCAGGAGGGGACTCCTCCTCTTATTGACTAAGCTCAAAACAACTCTGTCTCTCTCTGTTTCTGTTTCTCTCTCTCTCTCTCTCTCTCTCTCTCTCTCTCTCTCTCTCTCTCTCTCTCTCT
>RDPX01000439.1:283782-298433 GCA_003991215.1 Morbakka virulenta | reverse complement strand
AGTGGAGTAGAGACAGTGGAATGGAGACAGTGGAGTAAAGAAAGTGGAATAGGATAGGAACAGTGGAGTAGAGGCAGTGGAGTAGATGCAGTGGAGTAAATTCAGTGGAGTGGAGTAGAGACAGTGGAGTAGAAACAGTTGAGTGGAGACAGTGGAGTAAAGACAGTGCAGTAGACTATAGACAGTGGACCAGAGACAGTGGAGTAGAGACAGTGGAGAAAATTCAGTGGAGTGGAGTAGAGACAGTGGAGTGGAGACAGTGGAGTAAAGTGCTTTTGAAAGCAAACTATGGGTGCTTGACATGTGTCGGAAGTCCTTGGAAAACCTTCATGCTGCAGTTATTCATAACTCTAGACGCGTTTTGACGGTGAAAAACACCAGCTCTTTGTTTTGTGACAAAAACTTTGCCGAGGAGCCAAACAATTCGAGTGCTGTTAAGGACCGTACGAAGGGAGGGGGAGGGAAGGTAGGGCATATAATTTAGCAAGGTAAAATTCAACAGGTTTCAGCATGTTCCAACATGTTTCGATACGTTTCAACAAGTTTGAATGCCTTTTAACAAGTGTTAACAAGCTTTTGCAAGATTCTACAAGTTCTAACAAATTTCAACAAGTTTCAACCTGTTTCAACAAGTATTAACAAGTTTCAAAAAGTTGCAAGATGTTGCAACAGAGCTTTAACAGATTTCAACAAGTTTCAATAATTTTAGGCAAAGCTTCAAATGCATACTACCATGTTGAGCTCCGAATATCTGATGAAAAACAACTGTATATCTTCTGTCAGATCAAAAATATTTGTTTTGACTGTGAAGCTTGTCTTACTTGAGGTATGGATTTATATATACTTTGCTAATGTTTGACAGACATGGAAATACTTGCAGGTTAAAATTCAACTACGTCGTCTAAAGTATCAAGTCCATACGAATTAGTATGTGTACATCTATACATACACACAGACACACACAGGTATATATAAACGATTAGTGATATAAAATTTAAAAAATCACTACTAAAATAAGTTTAACAAGTAAAAATATTCCAACATATTACATATTCTATTTACAATTTAAGGTTGTACGCTAAAGTGTTTATTAACAAAAGCTTTTTTCTGTGGAAGCAAGAACAGACAAGTTTGTTTCTTTTCTTTAAAGTTGCTTATTGTGGGTGGCAAATAAGAATTTTTCTTCAAAGGAGAGGTTACATAGTTTGTTTTTAGTATTGAGAGAATCTTCCAAGAGGTTGATGTTTCAGTCTTTTAATATCAAGATGTGTTTCCTGAGTTTCATAGAGTTTCTATATTCTTCATTATTTGCGGCCAGGAATTGGCAACCCTAAACAAAATATCGTTAACTCAGAGAGACAAAGAACATGCCTTACGCTTTTGTAGACAGGATAAAGACGTCCAAGTTCCAAGTGGTAATACCATTTGTATTAACTAATGCCATTGTTTTGGGGTATTTTTCAGAGGTTTTATGAATTGTAAAGAAAAGAAGTTTCCTGATTTACAGCAAGGGGAAAGGATTTCAGTTTTTTGCTCATCTGCTCAGAAAGGAGGGGCCTCCAAAAGATTTTAATAGTGGGAATTTCTGAGGAGACAAGCAACAGCGGAAGACCGGAACAACATGGTTGAGAAACGTCAGGTATTGGATGCAAATGAGCTTAACGGCCTGTAGGGAGGATGCTAAAAGTAAGAGAAGATGTTACTTAAAGACCACTCATACTTTTGATGGGTATACGACCATTAGATAAAAGGTAATACCATTTGTTGCACAAGAGTGAGGATGTAGGTAGCTAGGAATAGTATCACATGCATAAAAATGGCCTTAGTTACAATTTACTTGACGGTCGTAAGGGTGGGAGGAGTCATATTGATCCTCTTGGTTGGATGAATGTCAGAAGGTGAAATGTTTGATTGACTCTTGTTGAGGTACCAGTATCCTCATAGATTAATTTAGTTGTTTTTAATTACTAAGGTTTTTATGTTTGCATAATGGAGAGAAATTTAAAGCCCGTCTAGCTTATTCACATAAACTTTTCTATATTGGATCCTCTCTATTAAGCCCCTCTTTTTTATCGCCCTTGAATTTGATAAGCCTCCACGGGATGAATAGGACTTTGCTTGGTAAATGTAGAAACTACTTGAAATCTATATATTACTACTTTTAATCTGTAAATCAGAGCTCATATTAATATTTGAATTTCATGCTTTATATACTTTTACTCCATTACTTTGAACAGAAAAAAAAGATTGTGTTAGACGTCCAGGTTTTAAGAAAACCAAACATATATCTATTCTCTGCCATAAATTTATAGAAAAATTTTTGTGAGAAATAAGTGGAAATAGCCAGGCGTATACAGCTTGTAATTCTATTGTGTGCTATGATAAAAGAGCCGAGTTGTGGCAACATTTTCTGGATAAGGATTTTAGGCTAATACCAATAATTTCATGTTTCATTTCAAGTAAAGACGAAAGGAAAGATAAATTTCAAATATAATTTACAAAGCCTTAATATTTCTGTTTACAAAGTGCTAAATTTTTAATTATATGGGCTTCTTCTCCACAATTACACTACAATGCAAAGCCCATACGAGCCCAATATTCAGCAACAAAGTAGGTCGTACGAAAATTAAGGGCATAAAATATAAACTGCAGAACAAAATACACCTTCATATGTGTTGACGAGACAATTGACGTAGATAAAGCCTTTCATATATGTAGAGACGAGACAAATGAGGTGGAAATAAAGCCAGAGTATGTGGTATTTATCAAATATATAGAGTTAATTAAAACCAATAGACACGTTTAATATTTAAAGACTAGACATGAACTGCAGGGGGTCAAGTTATTTGTAAAATTGAAACAACATATGTCTGTCTTAAGAAATCTTTCTTACAGTTTAAGGCGTTAGAATGTAGTTAAAGGAGAGAACCAAATATATTTAATGGCTGTTATTAATCAACTGCTGATTAGAAATGAAGGCGCACCATATAGACAAATCTTTCAAGCTGTTGATAACTGTGTTATTAATGCAGATGTAAACCAATGTGTTATTAAAGCAGATGTTTCTTGGTCACGTTCTTGTTTCTTTAAGCTTCATTGTGGATGTTTCGCACCTTCCCGAACTAAACCAAGTTAAAGAGCTCTCTATGAATCAAATCAGCCCTTTGATTTTCTGAAAAAAGGATTTAACTGACTACTCGCATGTTAGTGTTAATACCTAGTGTTACCTTCAGAAACATTTTGACTCTGTTAACAGTAGAAAGCAGATAAAAATGGCTAGTCTTTTTGCCCTACATACAAAAAAGAAGCTTGTTCCAACTAACACTAGATGCTTGGACAAATTTCGCGCAATGTCCTAAGATGAGAACTGGGTCAAAGCGAGCTGTATTAAGTATTGCATTATTGTATGTACTAAACAGCAACGGAATCAATCGCAAACAGAAAGCCTTTGATATCCAAGACAATGTTCCTGAGAACCCCTTTACAGTACTTCTCCATCAAGTTGTCATTTACAACTAAATAGCAACGGAATCTATCCTTGGCAGGAAATGTCGGATCTCCAAAAGTGAATGTCCTTGAGAAGCCTAAGTCGTCATTTACGACTCAGAAGCGTAAGTGGTAACAAGATACTGTGAATAAAACCCTTCATTACAACCATTAGTTAAGTAGGTGCACCCCTTGAACACAAAAAAATGTATTTTTCTTTCTGCATTGAACAGACTGTCATTTTTGTTTCTTCTCTTTTCTGGTAATTTTCATAGTCACCGAATTGACATCACATTTCGAAATAATAGTATTGGATACTGTGAGGCTTGTCTGTTTAGCCTGCAGCGCCTCCCCCAGGTTGTGGATGTGGGGAACGCCCGTTCGAACTTGTTCGTTGGGTACTCGGGAATAATACAAGAATAACCGAGGGTGAACCAAAACAGACCGTTAGCAGTAGCAGCCCCGATACCGAGGTCACCTTTCTCGATATGAAGCGCAATGTGTTGGGTCTATCCCCGAATGGGTGAAGACATATCCCGACGTTCGCTAATGCTATCCCTGCCGCGGGTTAAAAGGTGAAGATGGTGTTGCAGGACTGTCGGATGTCCATCAGGGCGGAGGAACACTAGACGTGTCAACGGTCTCATGGAGCGTAAACAGGAGCTAGTACCAACTCCAACTCGGGAATGGTTCTGTACTGCGAATGATCTGTGTATAGCAGGTCGTATTGACGTCATGAAGTGGCTGAAGTGGCGGAGGAGTCCTTATGGACCAACGGTAATGATGGCGCAACCTGCAAGCACATCGCGGTATGCTGAGGGCACACTTTTTTAATTAAATTATATGTGGCCATCCACCGGTGAAAGGCAATGGCAAACCATCACTGTATGCTGCCAATAACAATCATGAAATGCACAGATCAACTTATTTCGATAACAGCGTTAATGGTGCTGGTGATCATACAGTCATCAATGCCTCGCTCGGTCAGGATACCCATGATCGACAGGTGGGGCCTAACCGTCACCCAGATACTCTCAAGAATAAAGCTACAATACGAATTTCAACCTGGAATGTTCGGACCTTATATCAAGCAGTAAAACTTGCAAATGTGAAATTGGAGATGAGTAGAATGAATGTGAATGTGTGTGTGAGAATAGATAGCCTGGTACAGGATGTTTCGAGACGGAAGAACATAACGTTATTTATTCTGGAGGTGGAAAGCACGAAAAAGGAGTTGGTGTGATACTAAACAAAGAGATGAGTAGATGTATTCTAGGATACTGGACCCTTTCGGAGAGATTTCTACTGGTTAAAATCAAAGGGAAACCTTTTAATCCATCTATTATTCAGGTCTACGCGACAACTGCTGACACCAGTGATGAAGATATAGATAACTTCTACGAACAGCTTGATTAGGCTATGGAACAATGCAAATCGCACGAGGTTGTCATGGTGATGGGGGATTTAAATGCAAAGGTCGGAAAAGGAAAAGTAGGACATACAGTAGGCGAGCATGGTCTGGGTTCTCAAAATAAAAGAGGAGAAAGATGGATCGACTCGTGTAGAGCTCACGAACATATAATCACAAATACTTAGTATAAAAATCATAGTAGACACCTGTGGACATGGAAAGATCCTGGTAATAGATATTAGAACTAAATCGAGTATATAACCATCAACGCCCTATTTAGGAATGTAGTCAAACAAGCAAAAGCCTACCCCGGAGTGGACTGCGGAAGTGACCACAATCCTGTTGTAGCAACAGTAAAGGTGAAGCTGAAAAGATTGAAGCTTACTACACCTGGAGCAAAACTGCAATGGAATACTCTACATGAGAGTCAAGAACTCAAGGACCGATATGCAGTGGCGGTACGAAACCGTTTTGAAGTTCTAGAAAACGAAGGAGGAAGTAAATGGGAAGTGCTAAAGGAAGCCCTAGTAACTACAGGTAAAGAAATGATCCAACCGAAGGAAAAGACACAGAAGAAAACTTGGATGAAGCCGGAAATCTTACAGAAGATGAGAAAGAGGCAAACATATGCAGATAGAGATTCAGATCAGTTCAAAGCTTTGGATCGGAAGATTAGAAACGACTGTAGAAAAGCAAAGGAAGACTGGATCAATGAACAATATCAAGAAATCGAAAGCTATCAAAGTTTGGACTCAAACATTTTGTACAATAAGATCAAAACGTTGACAAGAAATTTTGTTCTTCAAGCGGATGCATTAAGGCAAGGGATGGTGCTTTGATAATGGAGAAAGAAAATATAATGGAATTTCGGGCTGAATATGTAGACGAACTATTTGAAGATAAAGAGGAGAAAAACCACACATTTTGAAAGCTATGGACGGTCCAAGAATTCTCTCATGCAAATTTAAAGCTGCAATCTCGAAGGTGAAAGCTAATAAAGCCAGAGGTCCAGATGAAATCTGCATCGAAATGATCAAAACCCTCGAAGAATTTGGCATCCTAAAAATAACAGACCTGCTAAATGAAATTTACGGTAGTGGAGAAATTCCTTCAGAACTTAGCAAGTCTCTGTTCATTGCCTTACCTAAGAAACCAGGTGCAACCGAATGCCAACTGCACAGAACAATCAGCTTAATGAGTCATGTTACAAAGATTCTAATGAGAGTTATAATGGCCAGAGCTTGAAGATCAATAAGAGCAGAGATCGGTAAAGAACAATTTGGATTCGTCCAAGATTCAGACACACGAAATGCAATTTTCATCATGAGAATGATGTCCGAACGTGCAATACAAATGCAACGCAACATTTATCTTTGTTTTATAGATTACTCGAAAGCATTCGATAAAGTTAAACATGAAGATTTACTAGAGATGTTACAGGAGTTGGATATAGATGGAAAGGATATAGGAATTATGAGAAATTTATACTGGGAACAAACTGCAGGAGTACGAATTGACAATGAAATTGAAAAATTTTGTAAAATCCAAAGAGGAGTAAGACAAGGCTGTGTTTTCTCACCATACCTCTTTTATCTGTACAGTGAGAAAATTCTTAGACCAATAACCTAAGAAGATGGTTTTAGAATCGGTGGCCACAACATGAACAACATTCGTTATGCTGACGACACAACATTAATAGCAGAATCTCCAGCAAAATAACAAAGGTTACTGGATGTAGTAGTTGAGCAAAGTAGAAAGAAAGGGCTAAGTATCACCTCAAAAAGACTTATTGTATGGCTATCAGCAAAGAGAACAGAATGTTGGACTGTCCAATAAAAATCAAGGGAGTGATAATTCAACAAGTTACTAAATTTAATGATCTCAGCAGCTTAATTACATCAGATGGAAAAAGTTTGATAGAAATCAATAAAAGAATTGCAACCGCAAAGGATGTGTTCCAGCGAATGTCCACAATTCTAAAAGGTCGATCTCTATCTCTAGACACAAGGATAAGAGTATTTAACTGCTACATAATTCCGGTACTCACATATGGTAGGGAAACATGGACCATGACACCTGGATTACAAAAGAAGTTAGAGGCGACTCATCTATGGTTTTTAAGACGAATGTTCAGAATACCCTGGACCGATCGTGTTACCGACGAAGGTCCTCAGAAGGTCAAGATGTCAAAGGAAAATTCTGTTAACCATACGCAAACGACAGCTCCAATTCTTAGGGCACGTGACAAGGAAAGAAGGATTGGAAGAGCTAGCACTGACAGGAAAGATAGATGGAAAGAAAAGTAAAGGAAGGCCAAGAACAACCTTTATGGTAAGGATAGCATCATGGACAAGGAGAAGTGAGATACAACTACTAAGATATGCAAAGGATCGAGATCTGTGGTGGAGCATGATCGCCGACGTTCTAGGAGGAGATGGCACTTGAAGAGGAGGAGTATTGGATACCATGTCACTTTATATAGCTGTCTGATCTGATTTTGCGTAGGATATTTTAGAATCAGATGGGACGACTTGGTCAATAACGAAAAAGTTCTAGCCCGTTCGAATGTCAAAGACATTGAAGTCATGTTGAGCAGAAGCTGGGTGCGATGGCTTGGTCACGTTTCGCGAATGGAAAATAACAGACCAGCGAAAGCATTTCTCTACGGTGAGCTCGCAGAAGGATCACGTCTAGTCGGCCGTCCTAAATTACAATATAAAGATACATGCAAAAATGTGCTAAGATATGGTTGATTACTCGATGTCTGGCTAAATTTGGTGACCGCCAGATTGGAATGGAAAAGGTCGGTAAAAATTGTCTGTGAAAAGGTTAACGAAAGAAGAGTCAAACTATACGAGAAACGAAGAGATCAGGGAAGAATTGTTGCTGCATAATAATTTATATTATCTAGTGTTTCGGTTTTGTTTTTTTTGTTTAATTTACTTCATTAACATGTTTACCCGTTTCGACTATAGGCGGAATAGTGATCCATAACTGTGATCTCCGTTAGTTCGTACTTAACTCACTTACGGATATTTAGGATGGCTGTAGCTCATATTTTAGCAGAGTACAAGATGTTGGCACCATAAGCATGAGAACTGAAGACACAGTAAAGTGGCACAGTCTCTACAATTGAAATTTTGTGAAAAGTATGGGTTACCAGTAAATGAGAAATGGTATGAATACCACATTGAAGCAGTTATGGAAAAGTTACAGTCATGTGGGATACGAAAATTCAAACGGACAAAGAGATTTAACTCTGTAGACCTGACAAAGTCGTCCGATGTAATTAAGCATTGTGGAGATCGCCTGCCCCTTTGATACAAGAGTAAAAGATAAAAGGAGGGATAAGGTTAAAAAATACGTAGATTTGAAACGGGTTTTAAAGAGAGTTTGGCAATGCCAAGAAATAGTCATCATCCCGATCACTATAGGAACGTTAGACACAGTGCTTACCCATTATTAGCTGTGGTAACCCCAAAATTGATTTTAAAAATTACCTTTTTGTATAATAACTAGTCCATAGCAAGGCAAAAAAGTCATTCTAGTACAGAGTTGTTAGGTCTTCTGCAGTCTTAATTGTTGGGGCTTGGATGGTCTTTTCAATCATAATTTCTATTTTTCTTTTCTGTTGACTTTATCTAACTTCCAGTTTTATCTTTAAAAACAGGTAAAAACTAGGGTGCAGTATACATGGAGATTTTTTGCTACCTGGAGAAAGGGGACCCCGAATTTTTTCAAACAATGCCCCAGGGAATCCCTGGGGAATTTTATTATATAAAACAGGCTAAGTCCTACAAGTTTTTACTACGTAAAATAAGGATATGTAAAGATTATAAAGAAATAATGCAATGATCTCCAGAGATTTTGACTTATAATATTTCTTATAAGTCTGACGCATGAAAATGAGAACATCTAGAGTGTCATCATTTAGCTGATTTTTTATCTTAGTTGCAAAGATTCTCATAGCTGAAAATGCTCTTTCAGGTTCAACGCTGGTATGCTTAATGGTTTTCAATGCCCTAAAGAGTTTGTCTACGTTTTCAGGTCTGTTCTTACTAGTTTCATATAAGTTGATTTCCTTCTTGATGATTTGAGTGCTTAGATCTTTAGTGACAGCAGGACCTGATTGCTTATCCTCTTCCATAAATGATACAAATTCTTCAGCACGTGTCATGTTACCACCAGATGTTGCTACTTTAACCTAAAGATCCATTTCATTTTGTGCAGGTGGATACAGACGTTTCAAGAGAGATGTGGTAAGTGATGTGATTATGGTATTTTTGATTTTCACACCAAACTGACCTTGTCCTTGATCAGGCAAGTCTGATGAATCCAAATACTTCATAAGGTGAACAAGGTCTGTATTCTTACGTTCTTTTATTCTGACCTTGAACCTCTCCAAAATTTCTTTTCCAGTATCTGATGGTTGCTCTTTTAGTTTCTTGATGGTGAAGGTTATGACTTTTTCAGCCAGTAAAATATCAGCATCTTCACGACAAAGATTCTCAACTACAATTTTTAGAGGGGTAAGTGAGTGACAAAGTTCTTTGATCTTCTTCAGTTCTGTATATGAAACGTCAAAGTTGTAGTTCAATTTTAACATGACAAGCTTGATCTCCTTCCTGATGTCATAGAAACGCTGGAGCTTATTTAATGAACTGTTTCAGCCGGAGAGTTTTACAGTCCAAAAAACTGCCACTTCTTTGCAAAAAAGGTGCTTATTTTCAGGCTAAAAAGCTTCATCATTCCTGACTGGGGAACAGCAAAACAACTTGACCATTCTGCGGACTTTCATAACAATTTTGTTTAAATCAAGAACCAGGACAGGACTCTCGGTGATATCATTGTTATCAGTCTTCAAAATCACTTTAATTATCTTCAGCTGGATCATTCTCTTTGATCTCGGGAACGTTAGCTTCACTTGGTTTTGGTTTCTTGTACAATACGTCACAAACACACGTGTATAGCATAGGCCAGAGATGCAAAATGAATAGGTGCAGTCTCGCGACCAAATTTCATCATCAAGCTGGCTCCTTCTGTCATTGCAGCTGTAAAATCAGTGTTTAAATTCAGTCCAAATGACTTGAGTCGATCTTTAACGAGATTGACTGCTTGGTCAGTGTTTATTCCTCCTTTCACACGAACCATTCCTAAAGATTGAAAGCCCTTTGGACGATGAAGGTTCAAGCTCATAAACCTCCTGTTTCTGTTTGAAGCTGACTCATCAAAACTGATTGAAAATCGAACATCGGCCTCCTTGTTTTGCTAAATTTCATCTCATCACAATTTGATTTGAATGCTCTTCTCATCGTATCACTGGAAGCAATTTGATTAAAAGTCAATCCATCCACAGCCACAGGTTTTGCACACTTCACCGAAGGAATCTTTTTGTTTGGGCCTAAAGAAAGAGTCAATTTTGGCAGTTTTTGTTTTTGGTTCAGAGTTTTCTTCAATACAAGATTTGACTTCAATTTTGTGTTTTAACTTCAAATATCCGATCATCCCTTTGGTACTCGAGCCACCAACTTTGATTTGCTTAAGACATTTTTTACACTGGGATTTGTGCTGGAGACGCACATCCTATAAATCTTTAAGCATCTTTCTTTATTCCACAACGGCTTATATCTCAGGAGCATTTTTCAGTCCCATATCACCTTTAGCGGTGTCTATGAAGGTAGCAGATGGCTTTCCTCTTGTCTTTTCAATGTGAAAGGTCCTGCAGACTAGGTCACTGGCTGGCAGTTTAGTAATACGTACATATTGCCCGGCAATTCTCATTCTTCTGTCTCTATCCTTTAGGGAAATTTTAACAATGCCTTCATAGAGCCCCTTGGCCCGATGAGCTTTCCTTGCAACTCTTTACGCTACTGTCAGCATGTAATTATATGCATCATTTAATATCTTTTCCTGGTGCACTCTTAGTGTTTTAGTCTTCGCTTTATAGTGAAGAACGCATTCCACAGTGGTGACGGAATGTCTGCGCTTCAGATTTTGGTCAATGTCAGGTTTCCAAGTCTTTTTCATCCTGTGACGTGGCTTCTAAGTGAGTGCCCTTTTGGATTTAATGTCGGCTTGTGATGAAGTCGTATGGGCTCCCAAGTGCTTAAAGCCATCAACTATCTCACGTTACGTGTCGTCCAATTTTCTATTGATTGTAGCATTGCAGTTGTAGGCCATTATTTTGTTTTTCTTGGCATTGAGATACGAACCTGTTCTGCTGCATTGTTTTACATTCTATTGATGTTAAAAGGAATGCGGCTTGTTCTGTGGTGCATAATACTAGTGAAATGTTACCAGCGACGCCAAAGTTTATTATCATTGTGGCTAATATTCTACGGCTTGCTCTTTCATTTATTTATCAAAAAATATTTAAACATGTTACTTTCTAATTACTAAATAAAGAATATAACTGTAGGTCCTACCAAACCTGTTACAGTTACTCTACTCCCTAAAAAAGTCAACAACAAAGAAAAACCATGGAATGCAATTAGTGTAGATACTTAATAGGTTTTGCTAGAAATAGGTAAAATGTAATCATGTCATAAAATTCTGTAAAACCTTTAAAAATTGTTGCATATTTTCTTTGCGTCTAATTTGGTTTGGTAGGGTGTTGTATTCTTTTAGCCGAATGTAAAAACAAAAACAACCCCCCCCCCAAAAAAAAACCACTCTAATCCTTTAGTCGATTTAAGCTTCAACGTTGACAATTTTAACACTTTTTAAAAATATTTTCTAGTTGAATAGTTATGTGAAAAGTAATTAAAGGAGTTCGAGACGAAGGAATACAATTACTGTTCAAACATAACTGCACTATTGTGCATGTTTTTGTCTTTGGGACGTTTTCTATTGACTGGACGTTATTCCTCATACCAATAATTTTATAAGTACGTTTTTCAAGCTTTGATGTTGCTTCGTTACAGCTTGTCCGATGGTTAAAATTATTCTAGGAGCATTCAGTTAAGAATGGGATGATAAAGGCTTGATAAATCCCACATGCTGCAGATTTTGTTAAAAACGGTCTCATTCTTTTCCTAAAAGTCAAGCCTAATTCTTTTCCCTTCCCTATGATAACACACCTTGAAAAATTTATCTTCCTTCCTCTCTCTCTCTCTCTCTCTCTCTCTCTCTCTCTCTCTCTCTCTCTATGCCATATTCATTCCAGACGTTGGCGATCATGGCTCTCCACAAATTCTACATCTCATCATATGTAGCAGATCTAAAGTTGTACCTTTTCGTTCTCACTTGCTGATATACACTCTGCAATATGGCACTTGAGACCTTAAAAGATAGTCAATTGTAATAAAGACACCAGCACATATTTTAAATACACCCATTTCACCGTCAGCTGTGCGTACTTTAGATAATGTCTTTTGATATGTTGCTACAAAGGCAGATCCTATTTTCTCTGGCATTCCATAAGCACACAGAATATCCATAAGTTTTCCACTATGAATGGTGTCAACGCTTGTTTGAAGTCAATCAACCTTATTACAAAGCTTAGATTATGTGATATTACTCCTCCAAACGATCCGCGTAGAGCCAGAATTTGCACTATTGTTGTATTCACCTGTGTGTAGCCATTCTGATTATAATGCAGAAGATCTTCTTCAGGTGTCATGTCCTTTCAGAACCGTAGCAACCTCCCATTTTTCACAGTCTTTCTTTGTTCTTAACAGATCTGGATACCTTATTCTGACTTCGATATCTTACTTCAAACTTGTTTCAAATGTTTGACACTCTGCTACTTCCCCCCCTCAATTTTGCCAGTCAACAAAAGATTTTCCATGCCCTCTCTTCTCATATTATGACGCAAAAAAATTATCTGGCGTCTTCGTATTGCCTTCGCCAGCTTTCTTTCCTCTCCAACTCTGTTCAAAATAGAAGATTTTCTTTTCAAATAGAAAGGAAAACAATTTCAGAACCAGACGTCCCTCTCCACTCATCTTTCTCTATGACAACAGTATGATAAAACAAAATAGATATATATTAACTTAAATTCCCATGTCTTTTTCAGTTTGCTGTCATAGAAAAGATAGTATGTTACGTTTGAAGCTGATAGATACGATGATGTGATTCTTGTTCAAAAATTAGTCATTTCATATTCTATTGAGTTATACACCACGTTTTGTCTGATATTCAAACAAAAGTTGTATTGTAAGGAGTTGCCAATGACAGTTTTTTATCATTAATTGCTTATTTAAGAAAAATAACCCACAAAGTGAACTTTTATTTTGATTTAATTGACGTTTTTTTTATCTATTATGAAAAAAAATCTGTCGCTGAACAAATTTTTGCAAAAAGAGTTGAATACTCTGTTGGAGTAGTGCCATTTCTACATTTAGTTACGTGTACCAATTTAGGACCTATCAGTTCATTTTAACTGGTATTGATTGCTTGTATGGCTTATATGCTGCATTTTAATGTACGTCAACGAAAATCTAAGCTCCCCTACATATGACATAAGTAAAATCCTTCTTGTAAAACACAGCCCCTGTAGTATACGTAGATTTTATTCTAACAAAGGTGTTTGTACTTTCAGATATATGGATTTAAACTCTAGCGTGTGATATTTATTTTATCCCCTACTTCGGCATTGTTGGGAGAGATGAATAGAAAATTAAAACCACCACTATGTCAAACCAAATGCTGAAATGTTAATTCAAATTAAAAAAATTCTACTTATAGCATACTCTTAAAACTTAGATTCTAGGTCTTGCCTAAAAATTTATAATAATTTTTGAAGACCAATATATATATATGTTTTCCAAGAAATAATCTGCTTATATAATGTAAAAGTGAGGATTATATTAGATCATATATGTACTTGTCGTATCTTGTTATTTTAACAAATTGTGTTTAATGCTTAGAGCGGAACATATATATAACCTAATATGATATACCCTACATGATCCGTACTAAATACTCAATTATGTTCTCTCTCTGGTTGGATATTTTTCAGTTTCTGTTAATCCAGGTATACTTTCTTTCATACATAATATGCATATATATATAATATATATATTAACAAATGAATATGAAATGTCATGAGCAACAGTGCTCTACCACAATAAAACGTAGGAGCTATCATATAATCAGATATACGAGTACGAAAAGTAAAGTTAGAGTTTTTCTTACTCGTATATCTGATTATATATAAAATATTATAGGTATATATATGGTATATAGGTATATATATACCTGCGTTGTCGTGTTTTGCGTTATATTTATATATATATATATTTATATGACTTAATATGATGTTCCCCACATGATCAGCACTAAAAATCCAATTATGTTCTCTCTCTGATTGGATGTTTTTTCAGGTACTGTTAATCCAGATATATTTTCTTGCATACATAATATGCATATATACTTACTTACTTACTTACTTCAGCCTGGAGGTTGTAAGTCAAACCTCCCGACCACAGCTCTTCTCCATCCTCTTCTATCCAGGGCTCTTCTTCTGAGTTCTTCAGGCGTCAGCATGGTGATATTTTGTATGTGCTTGATAAAGTTTAGCCTAGGTCTTCCTCGTCGGTTTCTTTCTTGGAAATGCTCGAACAAAGCGAATCTACTTATGATATCATCCTTCCTTATCCAATGCCCTAGCGATCTCAGCTGACGTTGGAACATTTTATCGCTCAAATTACCTCTCTTTACACGTCTGAGTATTTCATCGTTTCTTACTCTGTCTATTCTTCTAATCCCAAGGATGAACCGGTAACAACTTGTTCCAAAGGAGTCGATTTCT
>RDPX01000439.1:237336-277234 GCA_003991215.1 Morbakka virulenta | reverse complement strand
TGTGTGTCTCTGTCTGTCTGTCTCTCTCTGTCTGTCTCTTTTCCTCTCTCTGTCTTTCTCCACCTCTCTCTTCACCCCCTTTCTCTCTCTGTCTCTTTATTTCAGCCTCTTTCTCTCTGTCTTTTTTTCCTCTGTCTCTTTTCCTCTATCTCTTTCTGCCTGTCTCTCTCGCTTTCTCACTTTCTCTCTTTTTTCTCTCTGGCCTGATTTTTCTTTCAAAGTTTTTCCACTCTGCAAAGACTTTTTAGTGTTTTGTGCTTTATTATACAGATGCATATTTGAAGCTATTTGATACATTTTTGGGGGTAAAAGCTACCAAAACAGCAGGTGACTTTTAAGTGACAGTTCTAGAGTTATCACTTTTTGTCCTCTTCATACAAGAACATAGTCGCAATAGGGAACATTTGATTTGTCAACAGAAACGTTCATTTTTGTCATATCATAAAGAACTCAAACGAAATAGTTTTTATTCAAACATTTGAAAGACAAATAAACCAATGTGGTATTGGTGTTGGACCTAACACCGAATTCCAATTCCACAATTTAAGGAATAGAAAAGAAAATCCACTCAAGTATTCCTTTCAGTGGCATATTGTTCAGGTTTTCTATAAAATAAGGAAAAGGAAAGGTGACCTAATTCTTAAATGTGTAAAATTATTAACAAACGGTGGAAGAAAATAACTCTAAATAATTCATCAGTGCTGTGGAATGAGCTTGTGTGGTTGATTCAGAATAATACATTGGTATGTTTGTGCCTTTGTAAACCGATCTATTTGCATCAATTTAAAAATGATAAAACCAGAGTGAAAACAAAAAAATGGGAAATCAATGGAGGGTTTTACATGAGAGATGATCTTGCTGGGAAACTGCTAATAGAATAGTTCCAAACGGATACCTCTATTTTATATGTTTGATAATTATAGTTTAAAAGATCATTTTTAAATCAACCAGCATACTGAATATTTTAATGTGTAAATATATGTAATTAAAGTAAATAAATATGTAATAAATGTGTAAATAAACGAAATAAAAAATTAATAAACAAGAATTCAATTACAACGAGATCAAATAAATAAGTAATTAAGTAATTAAATGCCTAAATATGAATTATATATTCGACAATGTCCTATTTGATGTCCAAGGATTTACCAAACGTTTCTACTGAAGAGAGATTTTTAGTTGGTCCTAATTGCTTCGTACTCTTCCACTTTATATCAATCCTTTTTCAAAGAAATATACTAAGATAGATCTCAGGGTTTTTTTTAAATGAAAGACTTCTCTTCTAACATTTTTCAGTAGGTAATGATTTTGGATAAACTGTTTTTCTACTTTTTATGATATGAAGTCCTGAATCAACACAAATTAAGCTAACTCTTCCAGGTGGTACATTACAGATTATTTTGCTGTGAAACTACTAACAGAATAGTTCCAAACGGATATATCCATTTTATATGTTTGATAATTACAGTTTGAAAGATCATTTTGAAATCAATTAGCATACTGAATATGTGTAAATATATGTAATTAAAGTAAATAAAGGAAATAAAAATGTTAATAAACAAAAATTCAATTAAAATGAGATCAAATAAATAAGTAATTAAGTAATTGAATGCCTAAATATCAATTCTATATTCGACTTATCACTCTTTTTTATCCAAATTTACTTATAAAGAGTTAAGGTAAGGGCATCTGTAAAAGAAAAAGTCCTTTAATGGTCTTTAAAACATACCATCATTATTCTACGTATTAGGTAAAATTAAATGAATTCTTGTACCTGTACAGCAATTATGCCCTCTTGACGTAATACGACGTCTCACCTCTGACCTCCAACTTTTACTTTAGTGTTTACGTTAAGAGCATCTGTAAAAAAAAGTCCTTTAATGGTCTTTAAAACATACCAATTTTATTCTACGTATTAGGTAAAATTAAATAAATTCTGGTGCCTGTACAGCAATTATGCCCTCTTGACGTAATACGACGTCTCACCTCTGACCTCCAACTTTTAATTTAGTGTTTAAGTTAAGAGCATCTGTAAAGGAAAAAGTCCTTTAGTGACCTTATTTTTCATAAGTAACTATACTTTTAAATCACCACAATTTTCCATCCCTTTTTCTTTGCTATGTTAACATATCTATTCAGCTCCCACTTTTAAAATCTTGTTTATTTTTCTGGGGCTCAAGAGTAACAAAACTAACATAAACTGACAATTCATATTTCTTTCAAAATATACATCATTTAGAAATCATGAAATTTTAGCACATAAGGACAATGTTGATAATGGTGGTGGCGATGGTTTATTAATGATAGAAGTGTTGGTGTTGTGACGATAGTAATGATAATGGTTGTTCTTGTTGTAGCAGTGGTGGTGAAAGTGGTGATAGCGATAATACTATTGATGATGGTGGTGGTGATAGTGGGGATAGTGGTAATATTATTGATGACGGTGGTGGAAATGGTGGTGGTGTTAACGGTGGTTATGATGGTGATCTTATTCTGAGAAAATATGCATGTCGAGCATTTCACTTCATGCCGGAGTATGTTTATAATTGAAAGTTGCCAAGAAAAACTGATGTGATGTGCTGTTTTAAAGTGAAAAAATGATTGCTGTCACAGGATATTCTTTGTTACTGTTGACAAAGAAATAGTTATTGATAACAGCAACAAGCTCTAAACTTTATTTAATAACATGAAAATTTTATGACTAGCATTCTTTAAACCTTTTCTATTTCTTCTCAAATATCATATTCATTTACTTTTTCTCCACTGTTTACGAAGAGATAAAACAAATTGAAGAAATTATTGAAAAAGACCAGCATACATGACAACGTGACTCCGATTTCAAAACTGCTATCTTTATTCCAGTCTATATAATGGATGTAAAGGCTGAAAATGAAGTATATCTCAACCCAGTCATTCTATAGGCAGAGGTTTATTTCTTGAAAAGAATGTAAAGTATATCCCAGACAGAAAGAATTACTGATATGAAAAAGAATCTAAAAAGTGAAATGAAGTGTGAATTTTAAAAAATTGTAGCAGGAAGTTGTCGACCGTTTTTGCAACTGTCAACTTTTTCCAAATGTTCATCACTACTTTAAACCCGACGATGGATAATCGGTAAGGTTCGCAGTCTTATGCAAAGTTTTCCGTATTCTCTGCAAGATTAATTTAAAACAAGCTAGTGCATCAGTCCTCCTCTATGTATGCTAATAACAATTTATGATAGTTTATAGTGATGTAAGTCAATAATAGGTATACAGATAGATAAATTGATAGATAGATAGTCATGGAGATAGTCAGATAGATAGATAGATAGATAGATAGGTAGATAGATAGATAGATAGATAGGTAGATAGATAGATAGATAGATAGATGGATAGATAGATAGATAGACAGTTAGTTAGATAGATAGGTAGTTAGATAGATGGATAGATAGATAGATGGATAGGAAGATAGGAAGATAGGTAGATAGATAGATAGATAGGTAGATAGATAGATAGATAGATAGACAGTTAGTTAGATAGACAGGTAGTTAGATAGATGGATAGATAGATAGATAGATGGATAGGAAGACAGGAAGATAGGTAGATAGATAGATAGATAGGTAGGTAGATAGGTATGTAGGTAGGTAGATAGATAGATAGATCCATGGAAATTCAACCTTTTCTCTTTAAGCTTAATTGTCAAAATTAATTTACTTCATGAGCCTACCTCTATGTATGATGATTTAAGAGATTGTGGTGACATAAGTTGTAAACTTGTTATACGATGCTACGAAATGTTTTCTCCGTTAGGCTAATTCTTCCTCAGGTGTTCAGATACAATCTGCTGGTCTTTAAAGGATACCGTCATTATTCTATGTGTTAGGTAAAATTAAATGAATTCTGGTGCCTGTACAGCAATTATGCCCTCTTGACGTAATACGACGTCTCACCTCTGACCTCCAACTTTAATTCAGTGTTTAAGTTAAGGGTATCTGTAAAAGAAAAAGTCCTTTAATGGTCTTTAAAACATACCAATTTTATTCTACGTATTAGGTAAAATTAAATGAATTCTGGTGCCTGTACAGCAATTATGCCCTCTTGACGTAATACGACGTCTCACCTCTGACCTCCAACTTTAATTCAGTGTTTAAGTTAAGGGTATCTGTAAAAGAAAAAGTCCTTTAATGGTCTTTAAAACATACCAATTTTATTCTACGTATTAGGTAAAATTAAATGAATTCTGGTGCCTGTACAGCAATTATGCCCTCTTGACGTAATACGACGTCTCACCTCTGACCTCCAACTTTAATTCAGTGTTTAAGTTAAGGGTATCTGTAAAAGAAAAAGTCCTTTAATGGTCTTTAAAACATACCAATTTTATTCTACGTATTAGGTAAAATTAAATGAATTCTGGTGCCTGTACAGCAATTATGCCCTCTTGACGTAATACGACGTCTCACCTCTGACCTCCAACTTTTATTTTAGTGTTTAAGTTAAGAGCATCTGTAAAGGAAAAAGTCCTTTAGTGACCTTATTTTTCTTAAGTAACTATACTTTCAATTCCCTCAGTTTTCCATTTCTTTTTCTTTGCTTTTTTCCCATCTGGCCTGTATTATCAACATCATATTTCATCGTCATCATCATTATCGTAATCGCCATCATCATCATGTTCCTTAAACTTTTGTACCAGAAAGGTCTGCAGGACGTTTGTTCCAAAAACCACGAAAGTAAATCCGTAGGTTTTCATGTTTGCTGGTAAGGATATGTTTAATCAGTGAAAGGCGTGATAATTTTTCAAATTATGTCTCGATGAATAACCATCAGTTACAAAAAATAGCAGTTACGTGGTTTTCCAAGAACCTGTGAAGCTGGAAGAGTTAGCTTTTTTAGTGTTGATTCAAGACGTCATATCATGAAAAGCAAAGAGGTTATCCAGAAAATGTTAAAACCTGAGATCTAAATACATAAATTAGGATGTAAAAAGAGTGATATAAAGTTTATTTATTTATCTATTACGAATATTTATACAGGATAAAAACGTTTCAATAAATGCATAATTAAAAAGTAATATATACAAATACTGTTATGAAGTTGAAGAGTACGAAGCAATTAAGACTAACTAAAAATCTTTCCTCAATAGAAACGTTTTTTTAAATCCTTTTGACATTGTTATTAAATCATTAAGACATCAAATAGGACATTGTCGAATATATAATTCATATTTAGGCATTTAATTACTTAATTACTTATTTATTTGATCTCGGTGTAATTGAATTCTTGTTTATTAAATTTTTTATTTCGTTTATTTACACATTTATTACATATTTATTTATTTTAATTACATATAAAAATTTACACATAAAAATGTTAAATATGCTGGTTGATTTCAAAATGATCTTTCAAACTGTAATTATCAAACATATAAAATGGATATATCCGTTTGGAACTATTCTGTTAGTAGTTTCACAGCAAAATAATCTGTAATGTACCACCTGGAAGAGTTAGCTTAATTTGTGTTGATTCAGCACTTCATATCATAAAAAGTAGAAAAACAGTTTATCCCAAATCATTACCTACAGAAAAATGTTAGAAGAGAAGTCTTTCATTTAAAAAAACCCCTGAGATCTATCTTAGTATATTTGTATGAAAAAGGATTGATATAAAGTAGAAGAGTACGAAGCAATTAACCAACTAAAAATCTCTCTTCAGTAGAAACGTTTGGTAAATCCTTAGACATCAAATAGGACATTGTCGAATATATAATTCATATTTAGGCATTTAATTACTTAATTACTTATTTATTTGATCTCGGTGTAATTGAATTCTTGTTTATTAAATTTTTTATTTCGTTTATTTACACATTTATTACATATTTATTTATTTTAATTACATATAAAAATTTACACATAAAAATGTTAAATATGCTGGTTGATTTCAAAATGATCTTTCAAACTGTAATTATCAAACATATAAAATGGATATATCCGTTTGGAACTATTCTGTTAGTAGTTTCACAGCAAAATAATCTGTAATGTACCACCTGGAAGAGTTAGCTTAATTTGTGTTGATTCAGCACTTCATATCATAAAAAGTAGAAAAACAGTTTATCCCAAATCATTACCTACAGAAAAATGTTAGAAGAGAAGTCTTTCATTTAAAAAAACCCCTGAGATCTATCTTAGTATATTTGTATGAAAAAGGATTGATATAAAGTAGAAGAGTACGAAGCAATTAGGACCAACTAAAAATCTCTCTTCAGTAGAAACGTTTGGTAAATCCTTGGACATCAAATAGGACATTGTCGAATATATAATTCATATTTAGGCATTTAATTACATTATTTATTTCCTTAACCCAACCTATCTGAGACTATGCGATTTCTGCCAGTATTTAAATGAATTTTAATGTGAACAGATTAATAAATAATGATAACAAATAAATAAAGATCTTTTGTATTTGGTGCAATATAACTGCATATTTCTATATAATTTACTAATTAAGTAAGTAATCAGGTCCTACAAAGAAGAACGAACCAAAGTTATTCGCCAACTTTCCAAAAGAAGATTTCTAGTGTAATTTTTGAACATAATATTCCTAATGAACTAATCATCAACTCAGATCAAACACCACTGTCTTACCTAAGTCCTGGCAAATACACTCTTGACATTAAAGGCCTGAAAACCGTTTCGATTAAAGGCATTGATGACAAGCGACAGGTAACAGCAACTTTCGCTATTTTTGTGTCCGGAGAATTTCTTCCCATTCAATTATCTACGAGGGGAAAACTAATAGATGTTTTGCCTAAGTATACTGTTCCAGACAGTTTTGATGCAACATTTTCTGAAAACCACTGGTCTAACATTGAAAAGTCTCTCAGCGTTTCTAGCAAGATCGTTTTTCTCCAATTCAAAAAGGTTCGAGAATCCAACGGTTACCCAGATGAGCAGATAAGCAGACGAGTCTTGTTGTAATGGACACTTTTAAGGGGCAAGACAACGATGAAGTAGCTCAACTTTGGCAAGAAAACAATTGTGCCTTTATTATTGTTCCGCATAATCTAACAAATATATTTCAGCCGCTTGATATTACTGTCAGTACCGTTTACTGGTTTTTAAAGCTCTACGATTTTTAAAGTTTTCAAATGTAAATATTGTTGTGTTTATATCATTGTTGTTATTTTCTTTTCGTTTCCTTACTTTCGCCATGCGTTAGCCACATTCATAACGTACGGCCAGAAAAGGCCGCAAAATACTTGCAGGGAATCTTTTTTCAAAATGGTAGCCATCAAATGTAAACAAAACACGTTATTTTATACAAGCAAACCAAAAATATCGAGGAAAAATGCTGGTCAGGGAATTAAATATCGGGGGAAAATTTCTTCGGGGAAAAATTTCGTCACTTTTCCCCGATAGTTTTTTCCCCCGATAAGGTAGGCACCAGTTTTATTTTCTGCTTGATGTTATTTAAATAATACTTCGTCTCTTTGGACCTAAGACACACTATCTCAGTTCTCAGTTCAAACTCCCTTTTATTTAGGATATACTCTGTCATGTTTCTCTTGAACATCATCATTATCATCATTATTAGTAGTCTTTGATATTCGGATTCCATGATTCTCAAAGTGTTCCCTTTGCCTTCTTTTCTGGTGCTCTACAAAACATTTTGTTGTTTGCTTGGACAAGTTGAAAGTCGTACCTTCTTCCATATCCAAAGCAATTAAGGTGTCGCTATTATTATGTGTTTCTGTCTCTGAAATCTGATCTAGTCTAGTCTAATTTAATCTAGTCCTTTGGGTTAAAAAATGTGAAATTTAAAAAATTTATATCTCAGTTTAATTTAGTGAGATATTATTGAAATGTTTGAAGTGTCTTTGACGTATTTTTAGGAAATATAGAAAAAATAATTTTGAGTTATTTAATATGAAAAATGTCTTGAAAATGGTTTTACTAAACTCGATTGGTAGACTTTAAAAGAACTGTCCAAATCTTCATTTTAAGCATTTGCTCGATGCAAATATTAGCCAGATAATGAGCTATATAAATCTCTTATTTATTTTTGAATTGTCATTAGTTTTAATTTATTGCCTGTTCTAATAAAAACACTCTTAGCTAGCAAGCTGATGATCAACTAGTACTGCTTACAAAATGGTCATCATGAAAACTCAATACCTAAATATAAGAATATTGACTTTCTAGTACTTGTTACTTACGCAGACCGCCAAAGAAGATCGTATAACTTTCGTTGATTAATGTTTTGACAATAATTGTTACATCCGACTTTATAGTGATATAGTATTTTTATAGTTTATAGTTAACCCGCGGCATTATATTAATCCTAGAAACTGTTTGATATTTATAGAAAATATTTCTGATTACAATTACGAAGCCGAATTTTGAAAAACGTTAGGCTCGTTGAATAAAACGTCAATCTAAAAAAAGATATAAAGAAACTCCGAAGTAAATATTATAAACATTATTTTTACATTACTCACTAAAATATCATACTATTATAAGTTCAGTAAATATGATTTTTGCTAAACAGCGTTATTTGATTTAATATCTCTATCATTAATAATATATTGAGCAGTACTATTATGTTTAAATTGGTATACTTATAAATGATGGTTTATTGCATTACAAAATTCTTATTTGATGGAAAAATACATCATTGTGTAGCCATAAAAATGTCTATCCAGTGTTTATTGTAAATTCCCCTTGTTTGTGTTGTGTCGGTAAGTCAATCTGTAAATACTCTTAGCAAGAATGAAAAATACTGGAACAGAATTTCAAATTTGATTAGTGATAAAATAGATAATATTATCAAAAAGTAACTCATTAATGTTGGTTACTATTAAACATGCTCTATATAATTCCTGAAATATGACCTAATAATGGTGATTTTTGAAAACAGCTGTTGTATATTTTTCAGGCACAAATAAAACAATACCCACGATCTATATGCTCCTTAGTGTAAAAACGACCATAAGCAACGTGTCATGTACTATATAGATAGCAACACTTAATCATTCCAAATAATTTCTCCTAAAAATGACTACAGTATGCATCACCAGGACCGATCAGACCTATTTCACTGTACTCTTCAAGAATTACTTTGAATGTTATACGGATCTATTTTGTTGCGTACTAGTATTTTCTGCTTCTGGCAGTTTATCAGTTTGGTATTTTAAACTATGACGCAATCTATATGTAAATAAATAATAATATATAATATAATATTAGATATTTTATATATTGTATATATTATATATTATGTTATATATAATATATATGTATATATATATTAATATAAATTGTTGATGAAACAACTGACAAAAGGAAAAAGAAGCAAATGTCTAACTTGAAATAATGGCTTCTCAGTGACGACTTATTATTTAAATGATAAGAAACTTAACAAGGCATAAAACCATTTAGTATATAAAACAATGAAAAAGAAATGGAGGGAGAGAGATAGAAAGAGAGAGAAAGAGACAGATAGAGAGAGAGACAGACAGAGACAGAGAGAGTTTTTCAACCTTGGTATATTAAGTTTTACCACAATGTCCGGTCTTGCTATATTTAGTTTCACCATTATTTTAAGTGTTTCTATATTTAAGCGAGCAACACTAGTAAATCAATTTTTCCTGATAAAAAATTGCTTTGTCACACATACAAAGCAAACTTATATTTATCAATATCAGAAATGTTTGTCAGCCTGATAGTTTAGTTGTATCAATTTGTGCAGCATCTGGTATTAAGGAAGTGTCTGAAAAGAAAAGAAAAAAAACGCACCTGAAGAATTAAAGAATATTGGTACTCGTATGAAATGTCTCCCTGTTTTGCAAATAGGTCCAGACCCGTTTTAACTCGATCAATATAGAAGGAAATAAAGACCCAGGTTTTAGATGATTCTCTTCAAACTGTTAACGTGTAACAAAGCTACATAACAAGAACCAAGTATGTGTTGTTCATAATGTGCGAATTATGTCAGCATTATTTAATATTTTAACTGTATAAAATGATCAAGGTTTTTTGCTACCTGTGAAGTGACTGTAGAAAGCAGAGAGCCAAATAACATTCTGCTATTATTCAGGAAGCTCTTCCAGATATTCATGCTAAACATCAAAGAGGCATTCCACACCTTTATAGAGACCTGCCATACCTTCACAGAGGCATTCCATACCTTTAGTACTTGTGCTGTGAGCCATTACAGTGGACATAACGCCAAAAACTTAAAAGCAGGAGCTAATTAGCTTAAAAAAGAACTACAATTTAATAGAGATGTCCATGGGTACTTTGTATCCAAAAGAGTTTCAACAAGATTTGATAATATTTATAAAGACGAAGCTTTATGAAGCTTAAACTTGAGCAGTTTATAGAACGCAATTTACCCATTTTTAACTTATTGGTAAAAACTTTACTGGTAAGCAAATACTTAAAAAAAAACACACCATAATTTGAGGATTAATTCGGGGAAGAGATAATTATTTTCAATATTCTGTTACTTACTTAACTGAAATGCAAGTTGATTGATTGGGGAAAATACCTAAAGGTTTAATTAGTTTTAAAAACGTTCAATGAAAAAAAGAAAGTTTTTTCTCAGATTTTGTTGGGGTTTTTTTTTTGTTTTTTTTTTTGTTTTAACGTCATTTTCCCCCCCAGTAACTGGAGGTCAGACGGTACCCTTCACAGGGACTTGGATTTGGCAGTGAGGAATTTCTTGGCCGAATGGCCTTCCTGACGTCAACCAATGACTTTTCTTTTGTGAGGTTCCAAAGTCGCCCGCTCGGGCAATCGAACCCGTAACCTTTTGGTCATGGTACCGCTGCACAAACCACCAAGCCACGGCTCCTCTTACGTCATTTTCCCCCAGCAATTGAGGCTCAGACGATACCCTTCAGAGGGACTTTTTTTGGCAGTGAGGACTTCCTTGGTCGGATGCCCTTCCTGACGCCAACCAATGGCTTTTTCTTTCGTAAAGTTCAAATTTCTTTTCGCCCACTCGGGGAAGCGAGCCCGGAACGTCTTGGTTACGGCGCAACTGCGCTAACCATTAAGGCACGGCTTCTCAATTTTTTTTTCAGATAATTCATGTTAATGGGGTGTTTTGACATTATGAAATGCAATGTTGTGTTAGTGAAGTCAAACAATGGATCAAATTAGCAACTTTATTGCTATCGTACGTAGTCATAACATACTAGAAATTGCTACTGAAAAATACTAATGCAAACGTCATGACAACATAGACCTAAATATTAATTTTGTGCATATATGTACCTGTGTAATGTAGACAGATGAAGAGATGGTGGTTAGGATGTAAAGACCAGCTACTGGTAATATGCACAGATGTGTCATCCATATTTGGAATCTTTGCTATTCTAAGCCTTTCCAGTAGATATTAAAGACACAATAGTCACCACATAACTGTATATTTGAATTAAAATGGGGTTAGCTCAAGGATTTAGACAGAATTAATATCTATTCCTGGTTAGCAAGACTATTAAATTTGTATGAAGTTCATTCTCATTCTCTATTGTCTATAAAATCACTCTGCAATATTCAAAGCCAACGAAAACTAACAACAAGTGAATTGGTTCTCTGTTTAGGAACCTTCTATTGCCTTATTTTCAGAGAACAATTTTAATGTCATGCTACTGGATTTAAGACAAATGAAGGGAAATGGATTAGATATAGGAGCGATATGATTACATTAGTCTTAAACATTTACTGACCTTTTTCTGAGCTCATTAAAAGGTTACGACTTGTGACGTGATAAAGCTGCTATATCTGTTGCTTGCACTATGTCTATAAAATGAAGAATTTTCATAAACTGTTGTATAGTCTCTTCTGCTAGTCACGAAAACCTGGATGGGTACCTTTCGCAGAGCGTTAGATTGGTAGAATTCGATATTGCTAAATTAAAGTCAATCGAAAGGAAATCTTCCTTGGAAAAACAATTTATTTAAATTTTGAAATTATTTCTAAAAATATATCCTCAGTGTATGAATAAACACCGGGGAAAATTTTTTGAAATTATCTACAATACAGTTGACAACACCATATATCTCCCAACAAATTATCACTCACAGCATTTGAATTTCATGTCTACAGACATAAGATCATACACATGTTCGTGCCCAGCTTACTACACTCGCGCTAAATTTCGAATTTTTTATCAAAATGCAATATGGCTGCCGTAGCAGGCATTCACTTTGGGAACACAAATAGCTGCATCGCTATCTGCAAGGTAAGGATGATATCCAGCTCCCAAATTGTATCATTACTAGTAGCTTGGCTTTCTGTTTTTCATTTTGTATTTGCATCATGATTCTTATATCACTAGTCATTTTCTTCGCCACTGACCTCTTGCCCAATATCATGGGTCACTTCTGTACAAGGCTTCTTGTTTTAGGTTGTGGAGTTGAATCCATTCAGCTTGAGGCTAGACCCATTTTAAATTGGAATCATCTGATTATATAAAGGCAATCTCATTGATTGCCAACGGTTTAAGTTACCTGAGTTTAAAGGCTACGTTCAGATTTTAGGTCAAAAAGAAAAAAAGATGTGTGGTTACGTTATTCTTTTACATTTATCTTCACACTGGTGGAAGTAGACATGAAAGTTGGTAGCCTGCTAATAGCACGATTAGTTTGGTATTTCAAAACACTCTTTATTCATACATACCTATACCTCTACCTATAAATGAGAAGTAAGTATAAAGTACTCTTACAAATTTACCTTTGAACATTAGTATTTTTTTGTTAGTGGCGAATAAATACATACATACATGTTGACTTCTGACACAGCACAAACACATACATACATAAATATACATATACAAGTTTATTTAAGTAAATAAGTAAGAGCCAACGACACATTTTGTGAGTAATTTCGCCTTTATGGCATCATCAGACAATCATTCTACAAAATATAAAATATAACAAAAGTCATATACTTTCTAAACTAACTACATAACAAAAAGAACAATACAGATAACATTAAAAAGTGATCAGTGGACACTGACTACAACTTAATTGTTATCTATTGTTCTTTTTGTTATGTAGTTAGTTTAGATAGTGTATGACCTTTGTTATATTTTATATTTTGTAGAATGATTGTCTGATGATGCCATTTTGTAACTATTCACATGTAATTATCTAATAAACAAAAAAATACATCAACTGTAAATTATGATAGTACTGTTTTAATAACTTTAGAGTTTTGGTACAAATAACATAGGAAAAAATGCATTCAATAAGCTTGAAAGGTCATTTGTGAGGTCAACAGATGCCTCATAAGCAGCTCTATTCAAATAAGTAAAAATTTACTAAAAGCCATGCTCTTTGCTTTCGTGCCAAAATTGCACCAACAGACTGATCACCATTTGCTTTCTCCACCCTTGGCAGATTGTATATCAACATGTCTTAATTTTATCCATAAATGTTGGTCTTTGATAGCAGTATCCAATGGCATCAGGTTTTGTTTTGTTAATTTGCTGCTGTTGTCTTGTCAGCATATTGGTTGTATTTCTTTGCTCCATCTTCCATTTATTATTCTTTCTAGGGAAATTTTGCTACCAAAAGATGCCTATTTGCCATATTATTTGAAATGAAATGACAATAAAAGACAGGAAATTTAACACAATTCTTAGCCAAAGCTTTTTTGTATTTCACCATACCAAGTCTATTACAAATAGAAAAGTGGCTTTGTTCCAAGATTTTTTAAGGAAGAGATTTTTACATAAACAGTATTCTAAAGGTGTCCTAATAAAACAAATACTCAAAGGCAATTTATGCAATTTTGCTGATAGCTGGATAACTTGTTGAATAAATGCAACGGCAACTCAGTGAAGAACACCAGCAGAATATATTCTCAGAACTTTTAGATTGGTAGAGATAACTTGTTGTTGTTGTTGTTTGGTTTTTTTTCTACCATTTGCAGTAAAGGACTACATTTTAAAGCCCATTTTTCATACCACATTCTTTCTGCAGGACCAAGTTATTTCATGTATTTGCCTTACAGAGCTGACCATTAGGGGGACCAATCAAATATCTCTACCAGTTCCAGTGGGGTTTTTTGTCCTTTAGACTGATGCCTGTCATCCAGCCAGGATGAGCACTTCTGCATGTATTTAGTAGTACTTGCCACTTTTTTATTTCTGTTATATAAAACTTTTTTGTGACAGTAAACAAGAAGCTAGAATTGGCCAAAGCTGGTAGGACATTTTTAAAGAAGCACACCTTAGCTGTTCTCAGTACACTCACCAGCATTTAAAAGGTTATATGTAGATAGTTCTAAGCTAAAGCAACTGGCAACCAAGAAATAACAAAGTTGCATGAAAGTAAACAAACATTTTTAATAATTGATGTAACAAATATAGCTTACAAAAATCAGATATTTTCACTAGAAAATTTCTGGATACTGTATGTAAGCTGGCACCAATAATAAATTTGTAGAACTGCAAGTAGTACTAAGGTTGTTTTATTCCAGAGGATAAAAATTGTTGACATTTTTAGACCATTTATAAGAATTGCTAACAACAGGCAGTAATTATAGTCATTATTTTCAGTTGACATAAACAAAAACGTAAAATTAACCTAGTAAACAGTTTCAAAATGCAACTTTTGCATTCTGCAACTCGAGAAATAGGTGCATGGGCATACAATTGTATGGAGAAATGATGATATCATACACAAAAAACAAAGGTAGAAGTATGACTCCACATAGTATATTTAAATAAATGAAATGAAACAAAAAAAACTGGAAAAGATTTTCATCTCAAGCATTTTTCATTTGCAAAAATTTTAGTCACCCAAAATCAACTAGAAAAGTTAATTGAAAGAAAAGTAATTACCAAGATTTTTTATTAACTTTGAGTAGTGTATCTGTACTTATGAAATTCAGAAAATTGATATAGCATCATGTATAGATTATCTTGTCCAGGTGAAATTTTTTTCATCAATTAACTTCTAGGTGTTCTATCATAATTGAGTACTGTAAGCTACTTCCAATTTGCATTCCATATGGTGCTAGTTTCAGTGTGAGGTTGTGGTAAGTTTATTGGCCTTACAAACATTGGCATTCTGAAGAACTTACAACTTGCATAAAAATTATAAATACATATTTTTCCTTAAAACACTGTGTAGAACAGTTATCAACAAGGTCCAAAATGATTTTTGTCATCTTGTAAATGTATAACAGAGGAAGGTAAATGCATTAGGTTTCTTGTTTTGGGATTCACAGGTTAAACGATACTCCCAGCTTATTTGCAGAAAAGTGATTTTCAACAGACTTTGCACCATTTCTTTTTCATAGGCCAGACTGCTATATCCAAATGTAGATTCTATGACCAAATAAGCCCATGTTACAACACATAGCCAGCCACATAAGCCCTACATCTAGTAATTGGTAGCAACTTAAAAACACCAAGAAAAATTCCAAATACTCGTATGACCATAAAAGAGAGCTAACATGTTCACTTCACTAACATTTGTGCAAATACACAAGAAATCATGAATTTCTAGGACCATTTTGAAAACAGAAAAGCCTATAGCAAAAACAACAGTATGGTATAGGCTGGACAAGGAAATATTGATACCATTTTTATCCTTAGACAAATGCAAGAGAAATACCTTGGGAAGAACAAGAAGCTGTACTTTGCCTTTGTGGATTTGGAAAAAGCCTTTGACAGAGTGCCAAGAGAAGTTGTTTGGTGGACTTTATGGAAACTAGAAGTAAGTGAATGGCTGATTAAGGTTGTTCAGGCNACATGTTCACTTCACTAACATTTGTGCAAATACACAAGAAATCATGAATTTCTAGGACCATTTTGAAAACAGAAAAGCCTATAGCAAAAACAACAGTATGGTATAGGCTGGACAAGGAAATATTGATACCATTTTTATCCTTAGACAAATGCAAGAGAAATACCTTGGGAAGAACAAGAAGCTGTACTTTGCCTTTGTGGATTTGGAAAAAGCCTTTGACAGAGTGCCAAGAGAAGTTGTTTGGTGGACTTTATGGAAACTAGGAGTAAGTGAATGGCTGATTAAGGTTGTTCAGGCAATGTACAGAAATGCTAAAAGTTGGGTAAGGGTCAACAGCTCCTATACTAAGAGTTTAGGTGTGGGAGTTGGAGTTCATCAGGGATCTGTACTAAGTCCAGTGCTTTTTATTTGTGTTTTGGAAGCACTGTCAAGAGAATTTCAAAAGGGTTGCCCAGAGGCATTGCTATATTCAGATGACCTGGTTCTCTCAGTGAGACATTGGATGGTCTACTTGCAAAGTTAGAGACATGGAAGAAGGGTTTGGAAGGTAAAGTTTTGACAGTGAACATGGGAAAAACAAAAGTGATGGTCAGTGGTTGCAATTTAGGACAGGCATTGGAGAAAGGAAAGTTTCCCTGTTCAGTCTGTGGGAACAGAGTTGTGAGTAACTCAATCTATTGTGGTACTTGCAAGCACTGGGTACATAAATGGTGCAGTGGAATAAAGGGCAAGCTGACAGAAAATAACCGTTTTAGCTGCAAGAGGTGCATAGAAGGAGAGGCAATCTGTGACTTAAACCTATGGAAAATGCATTTGAAGAGTGAGGAAATTGAAGTTGTCCAGAAGTTTTGCTACCTTGGTGACACCCCTGGAGCTGAGGGAGGAGCTGGTGCAAGTGTAACAGCAAGGGTTAACAGTGGATGGAGTAAGTTCAGGAGCTGATGCCATTGTTAACCAACAGAGCTCTGCCATTACCTACCAAAGGTAGAGTCTACCAGGCATGTGTATGTAGCACAATGATGTATGGGAGTGAAACTTGGTCAGTGAAAGCTGAAGATGCCAGCCACATGGAGCAGAATGACATGAGAATGATAAGATGGATGTGCAACGTAAGTCTGAAGGACAGGCTCAGCTCTAATGAATTCAGAAGGAGATTGAATCTGGATAGTATTGGCAGCTGTATGCAGAATAAGAGGCTTCATTGGTTTGGTCATGTGGAGAGAATAGACAAGAATGCTTGGGCAAGTAGATGCAGAACAATCAAGGTGACAGGAATCACTGGCAGAGGAAGAGGGAAGAAAACATGGGAGGAAGTGATAAGGATGCATCTGAAACAAAAAGGTGTCAGCAGAGACCTGGTGAAGGATAGGATAATTTCAAGAAAGTGTCCAACACATGCTAGCATGTAAAATGGACGTTAAACCGAATATGATATGATGATGATGATTGTTAGAGTAGTGTATTTGCACTTATTTATTAGTAGAGAAAAATAATACAAGTCTGCTGACTGGAACACTTTTTAATATTCACTAATCACATACCAGACGTACATTTGCAAATGCATTCACATATTTAGTGTACTTTAGTCCAAAACTTTTATCCTAGTATGTTTCAGTTAGGTTTCAACAACAGAGCTAAGAATTTGTTAAGGTTATTAATTGAATTAACTTTCCAATATTGGCATCTGCAGACCTAACATTCATGGTGATAAAGGCACTGACAAGTGAGGTACAAAGGATGTGTCATGGCAGATATATGAAAAGACATGATAATGTTATGGTAACAATTTTTTCCTAATTTTGTAGTGAAAGAATTTCTTCTTTATCTTCTTCATGGTTGTCCTGTTTTCATGACAGGGTCAATGTAGCTATCCTCTTCCTCCAGGTTTCCTGGTTCATTGTACCTTCTTCATCACTGTCACAAAACTGTCATCACTTACATATCTTTCTTTACATAGTCCATCCATCCAAATTTAGGCCTTTATCTTTGTTTCCTTCCTAGTGCTGCAATGTTTAATATTCTTTAACCCACACATTCACCATTTCTTCTTTTAATGTGGCCAAACCAGTTTAACCAAGTTTAAATATTGTTTTATTATTTTTTTGAACTTATTTATATTTGTTCTAATGATTTATAATCTTGAAATTTTTATATTTTTTGTTTTATTCAAATTTTTGACTGGAGGCTTCCTTCACCTTGAAAATGGGATTGGCTGCCCCATAACACCCCAGAATATGACTTCTCTGATCATCCTTTTATATCTCAGATCCTCCCCCAGATAAAGATGGACTTACACTCCAAATTTCAGCTTTACTGTTCACTAGTTTTCTCATAAATTTACTTAAAACAGACAGAGTAGCAACCCCCCTACAGCTCCAGAATATGACCTCTGAGGTCAGCCTTTTATATCTCAGATTCTCCCCTGGATAAAGATAGACTCACACTCCAAATTTCAGTAGGTTCAGTAGTTTTCTCATAAAATTACTGCAGACAGACAATCACAATCTCACTATATATAAATATAAATTGATTATTTTTACAAATCTGTGTTATGGGCTATACTTCAAAGATAATTGATATCATTAAGCTCATTATATTATCCAACTAACCTAGATATATGTTGGTTTGAATCTGCATAGGGCTTTTGTAGAAGCCCAAGTGCATGACCATCAAAAAGCTAAATGTCGTGGACTTTCTGCAGGTCTTGTTTATTTTGTAGTGCTGTGATGAATTTCTAGGAGTTGGGATTGTAGAACCCTATGCTTGACTGAATTCACCTCTGCCAGCCTTCCACTGAGTTATTAGTTTATGGAAGCTCTTCATCAAGATGACAGCATTCTCGAAGACATTGACAGGTGATGTATGCTTTCTCAAAGTAGTCCACAATCAGTTGTGGCTGAGGTGGCATGGCCTCATTCATTCCCTCAAATACTTGGACCACACTGTCTGTGGAACTAAGAAAAGAACTGAGAGCATCTGTTGTTGGAGCTTAGTCTGTGCCACAGATGTATAAGTGTTGAAGTCCACACTGTTGAATTTTTCTGTATATGTTTTGGCTCAGATAGTAAAAGCAACCTTTAACAGAAATATCATGGAACACTTGGAGGATGCTGTTGATAGAAATCTTTTCATAGTCTGCCTTGATAGTATCAGGAATTAGATGACAATTTTGTTGGAACAGTTGCAAAAACAAGTTGGTTAAACAAGGTGATGATATCAGCATAGATAGCTGGTACAATGGATTGTCGCAAGCTTTCCTCTGACATCAGTTGCAGCAGATATGCTGTACTGGAGTTAGCTGTAAAGCTATTCCTGGTTCAGTGTTTGGAACACTGTGTAAGGATCTGTTTAAGTGCCTCCTGAGTGATGTGGAGAAATCCTTGAGGTTTTCACTAGTTTTCAAAGTCTCATATCTTGCTGTATTAGGCTGATGGATATGACTGTGTAGCTGGCTTATGGTCTGAACATCAAGAACTTGCACTTTGGTTTTACATGCACTAGTATAACATCTTGGTGACACTTGTAGGAAACTACATTCGTTGCTAGTTTTTTTTTGTTTAATATACTTCCTTTGTTTAATATATACAAAATATTTACATGTTTAAATTTATGTTTTAATTGGTGGGGAGATTTTTTCTGTGAGTCATCTCAGAGGGATTTTTACCCATGCGGGATATTTTTGTGGGGATTATGGTGGGGATATTGTCCTGATATGGTACAAGGAGGATGAAAAAGGAACTGAGAAAACAACAAGAAAGACCAAAGGACATCCAGGAAAAATTGTAGTACATTCTATATGAAAAGTTCCACTCTCCCTTATGAAATTCATCACTAAAAAGTTCCTGGTTTGAAAACACTTTACTTTGACTTGGCCTCATGTGTAGATTAACTTAGGGGTCTGGACGCTAGTCTTAATAGATGCACCTTTATTGGTGAGTAATTTTGATAGTGAATTTGAACATATTACCAGAAGCTCAAAATGGCAGCCGTGCTGTGGTTGCTTGTTGGTGATAAGTTTAGAAGCAAGTTACACAAGTATATAGCTGGTGTAGCAAAAACACTTTCTTTTGTGGAAAAAACTGTTCTTGTCTTATGGCATGTTGTAGTCTTGCTAATGCAAAGATACTTTCACTTGCAGTAGAGTGTTAGGACAGTGTCATGGGCTTGACTGGAGTCAAAATCAAATCCAAAGCATCAGAGAGAATTATATCTGATAACCTCTTTGTGACAAGTTGTTCATCAGTGGTACTAGTAACTGAGTTATACAGGCAGATTGTTCAAGTGATTAGATAAATAAATATACCATGAGCATGCACTGTCTCAAATTTAATAGTTGGTTTCATGTTCTATTAACTAAATCGTCCTGTACATGGAGGGCAAGAAAATTAATAAAATATATATTATAATATAGATAGAGAGGATTTGAATTTGTATAAAAGTTCAAAATCCTTCTGCCAAGCTGCAGTTGAACCAGTTCCTATGGCTATCATGGTCACATGATCTACCCCCATTCTCTACCCATTGCCTGTCTCAACCAGATAAGTAGCTGAGTCCTGTAAGTAGCGTAATAGTAGTAGCAAGTTACAGTCAAGTTGAATGTTTAAATCAGAAACTACAGTTTTTGCTTCATGTTATTAATTCACATGGATAAAACAATACACTGGTTTTTGTACATGCTCCAATATTTTGTTACATTTTGACTGTTAAATCTTGGATGATAAATATTGTTAAAGTGTATCATACTTTGCAACTTTCATCCACTGAACAATAAAACCCTTTATGTCTTACATAAACATTGACCAATTTTTCTAATTACAGCTGCTTAAAAAAAAACATTTTTTTCAGGGCGATTTTTGTGGGTTTTACAGACCAGCACAATCCTTGATATTGAATTATTATTAAAAGGATTAACCCACAGAAATTAACCTTTATGAGTGTTTTTACATGTAGGATTTTTTGTGGGTTTTATAGATATTTAGCACAAACTGATATTAAATCCCACAAAAATTATTAAAATTTATATTTTCTTTATTGTTGTATTTTTAATTTTGACATCATCGAATTTTTGAAATTTAGGATGGTCGCATTGATGTAGTTTCCAATGATGCAGGTGACCGGATGACACCTAGTTTAGTTGCATATACTGGCAATGAAAAGGTATTATTAATATTTATTATAATTTTATTTTAGAAGTATTACTTGTTTTAATCAAATTTTTCATTAATAACAGTATTAATAACTGCTCACTTGGATAATGTATGAATAATAGATTCTATCATAAATAATGCCCCCTGTAATGTAATAACCAAATATTAAAATTCAGTACTAAAGAGAGATGGAAAGAATTCATGCAGTTGATTTTCATTGCCATTGTAAGATGGCCTATTTATGATAGTCTAAAATAATAATAACAATAATAATCATCATCAACATCAACATCATTGTCATCATTGTTATTGTTCTCTTTATCATCATCATCATTATCATTGTTCTCATTCTCATTGTCATTATTATAATCATTATTATCATTATGATCATTATTATTATCATCATTTTTTTCTCTCATTATCATCATTGTCTCTTGAAATAACTGGAATCCAAAATGCAGATTATGTAAACAAAGGCAAGAAAGAGTTTGTCATATAAACAGCCAATGCCCAAAGTTTGCACAAAAAATACGTACATACGTACGGGCATGATTGTGTTATCAACCCACTGAAATCACCCACACCAACAATGAGCTCAGTTATTCTGCTTATTAATGGTCTGGATCCCCGTGATGTTTTCAGACGCCTGTTGCTATTTTCACTTTTTATGACAATTTCAATCAAACAAATTGCATAGACAGATCTTAATGGTAAGGGGGTCCAAAGAATCTTTGTACCCTCGATTGTCTCCACATCTGAAACAATAGACTACAGAAGTGTTGGTACTGGCTCGACACAAACCCAGAAAAACCAGTCAACTTCAAATGTTCTCTCTCCTTAGCTTTCGGTTGTGTTAGAGGTCGAAGATTCAATCTTTTTGTTAATAGCTTTCCTTCATTCTGATGCTTCCATATTCTTGCCCTTTTTGAAACAATCCTCGATGATAGTGTTACTAATTGGGATCTTCATGCTGATGTCTATTTATTTTTGTTTAGACTACACTCTACAACTTATCCTCATGATCTTGCTACCTATGCAACACAGGATCTTCCAACTGTTAGAGTAAAAGAACTTGAACCTAAACCAGAGGATTTAATCTTCAAAATTCTGAAATTTATGGACTCAGAGGAACCCATAGATGTAGGAGCTTTGTCATGTCTTGAGTCGTAAGTTTTTCCTGAGCTACGGTTCGAGAAATACTTCTCCCATCATCAGGCTACTGAAAAGGCTAAGTGCACCTGTTTTGTTATCTTAGTAGTGCGGACCCACGTGAAGACAGGGATCGAGTTGTTTTGTTTGTTGCATTTATTTCTTTATTGCTGGAACATGATAAAGCTCTTACATCAGAGGACTTAATGTTGTTTAGATTGTTGGGTATTAATATAATTCTGACTCTTGCTTAGTTATCAAACTCCAGGTCTTTGATATCTTCTTTGCCTTTGATGACGCAATGCTTATCACATGACCGGGTTGACTCGTTTTAGTTGGACAAAGAGACCTGTAGAGGTTAATCACAACTTCCGACCTCTTGTACAGATTCAGAATAAGTAGAACTTTCTCATTTAGTTCTTATTATAAGCATTGTAGAGTTTCATCTTTATCTCTTTTTTAGTAATTCCAATCATGTTTTCACTGTTGAGATAAATGTAACTGTTTTACGTTTTTTGACAAATCGTATCAATCTACCTATATATATATATATATATATATATATATATATGTATACCTATTTTCATGAATGATTATTGGTACAAAACTCGAAAATCGACATTAATAATGTTCATTTGGATCGACAGCTGTTGTTGTTGTGTAAGCGACTTGAGGTAGAGTGGAATACCACCCCGATGAGCTTTATCCGGCTCCATGAAACTAGAAAACAACCGCCCCTCACTGCCGAACAAGTGGATATCCAGAACCCACAATAACGCCTCCCCAGTATGTATCTGTGACCAAGTACGCAGGTTGTACCAGGAATATCGCTCCCAACTACAGGTGCGTTGGAGACTCACATTTCCTGGTTGGTTTTTCATTTGTCAGATAGAACCAACACTTGTTATCCTGCCACTCGAGGTTTCCCAGGAATTCTTCTGGGTACCACCTATACATACTAGCAAGGCAACACTGAAGAGCATCAGGGCAGATCGGTTTGGAAAGAAACCAGAAACAATGAACTTTTACTTACCCACCGGGGCGCACAGGATCCAAAAACTTCGTCCAAATCGACGACGAACAAGATTGGAAATCACAGGAACGATGAAATCGATTTCTTCGATTGCACAAAAGAACAGCATGGAAGTGAAGGCATTCGTTACTGACCAGTCAGGATAACTTAACTGATAATTATCCAGTGGTCACCACGTGGAATTTGGCCTTCGTTGACACCCAGCTCGATAGCTATTTCGCTGGGACCTGATTGGACCAAAGGCGCCAGAATAAAAAAGTACTGCAAGCAAGTAGGTTTTTTATTTATTACTTAAAACAAAAAAAAAACGATCGAGAAAGCGCGCTAATTTTTAAAAATTTGTCGAGGAAAGCCTGCCACCTTTTTATGTGATATGCTGAGGAAAGCGCGTCACTTTTGGTGACTGGTTTCCTAAAACAATTGTAAACTATAAACAATTTCTTTTTGTTTGGCAAGAGGAACCGAAGAAAATATTTGAAATCCTCCTAAATGAAAGGTAAACCTCCTACCTTTGCCAATTATATTTAACTGATTTATCTCAAAATTGTCACTGCATGTGTGATTTAGCTGCAAATTCACAATAGCGATACCTGTTTTTCTTCTTTTGATCTCCCTATTCTGACTCTTATTTTAAGAGTATCTTATTTTAATAAGACCTGGCGAAGTCACTTACAACATCCATTTTCCTCATGATCTTGAACAGCTTCAGTCTTCAGCAGTCTTAAAAAAATTGGCTTATGATACTGCAGCCGAATTCACAGAATGGGTTCAGGTTGGTATTGAAACATATGCATGCAGTCATAGATTCAAAGTCAAACCTCGTCTGCCTCCATGGTTCAATGCTCAGGAACACTTCTTCCGTCATTCAGGGCCCAAGGATGAAGGAAGTACCTCTCAATACATAGCTCATAAAAAGCTTACGGCTCAAGAAGTAACGCTGTTATATATTTAGGCTTTTTGATGTTGCTTGACTTTTGTAGTGTCAGCAGGATTTGGATTACAACCAGAAACCGTAAAAGGGTTTACCTTAGAGATGCGATACTTTACCAGCTCAGAATTGAACTTCCCTCCAAAGGGAAGCAACATTAGGATACAGTGTTCCTAGTTCGATCCAAAGCATAGGCTGTTTTCAAAGTTGCTGGACACATCAAATTTTAAAGTCACAGTTCAAACTATTTCCTGACTTTTGAAATTTGGTTTACCAAGCAGCAACAGTGCGAGTTTTCTTTTAATCGGTTTGTTTTTGCAGTTTGAAAAATATACCATCCGTTTTGACCTAATGGCTTTGTTACTAAGCAATACTATTCCGCCATTTTGTTATTTCTTTAGTATTCTTTGCTTTATTTGTTTGTTATTATGAATTGGCATTGTGGTTTTAGTGAATAAAAAAGGTAAACAACTGGTTGCTATTAAAATTCACGAATAAGTTACACTTGATTCATGTTATCATTGTTACATATTTATATTACAGTTATTCTCTTGTGGAGTTGTTGAGATAAGAAAACAAGAAGCGCATTTGTTCGTTTTAATTCACATCAAATAGTTTACTTTCTGGTATTATTTTCACAGAAGGGCTGAGAGAGATCAAACCGTGATTGACACTGAAGTTCTGACTTTTGTATTTTTTATTCTCAGGTCATTGGTCTCCCAGCCAAACAATTCTGGAGAAGAAGTCCTAATTCTGTGGTGCAGAATATAAAAACTAGCGTGGGAAAAAGGTAGTCTAAAATTAGAAGTCTTGTAAAAGTATTTAAATAGAAAACATACGCTTGTGCATATTAATAACCTGACTTTAATTTTAAGTTCGTTCTGTATTTTCTCTTCATTGCTTTGTACCCTAAATTGTGGAACTTGTGAACTTGTTTTTATTCATTCAGTCAGTACTACGGGTTCCGCATTGGTTGTCCTGACCTATCACTTATTCCTCGCTTTAGTGGGACTCAGTATATTTGGATTTGAATAGTCTCCTTGATTTTGGGTTGGCTGTAGATACAGAAGCCAGTAATAAAAACCAAGCAGCTGTGGGTGTGCACGGAATTCTTGACATGATAATATGAAAGCCTTTCACTATCAACACTGGTTAAGACTTGTAGTTTGGTATTTGGTTGAGATCTTGGTTTAGATCATGAATTCACGACAGTTGTTGATGGCTTGGTGGACGTTGATGTTCTGTATCTCATGTTCTGTATATCTTTTTTGCTCTGATCCTTTTGCTGTTTCGGTTAGCTGTTGTAAAGAGGGGCTAAGGTGGTACGACTGGGACCTTGCCGCCGGCGATCTTGTACAGCATGGAGAGTGGGAGCGGCCTTCGGGGTTCTTCCATCGCAGGCAACTGGAGATACTGTAGCAGTTCGATCATGGATTTCACTTCTCGTGAGTTGTAGTATTTCATGATAAAGCGGGCTGCTAAAGTCACTTCTCTTCCAGTTGTTTCTGATATATCATGCAACTTGTATCAACATTGACAAGACTTGAGATTGACGTTCGTTTAATAAATGCTGTATTACCCATTGTATAAGACGACGACAATTTCTTGCGGCAGAAATTCATATTTTTCCGCTAGACGTGATGTATAAGCCGACTCCAAGTTTTCAGCATGTTTTATTTCTTGTAATTGAGAAGGGAATACTTAAAGAGCCACGTAGAAATGGTGGCAGGGTTGCCTCTCCTTAAGGAAATTCTGAAAATTGTAAATTTGACCTGAAATTCAATCTATGCCTGAAAACCTTTAAAGTTATAAAGAATGCAATGAATGCCTTGCAAAGTAGATACTTTTATTTATTTGTTTATTTTATTTAATAATATTTAAACAGGACACAGTGCTTTAGTTGCTATAATCGATGCTATTGCTCTTAATGCTTGTGCATTGAGGTATATATATATATATATATATATATATATATATATATATATATTTGGAGGCATTTCAAAATCATCAATTACTTGTATTTTTTTATCACCTGTCCTTGTACATTTTGAAATCCATTTGTGGCAGACAAGTTCAAAAAGTAGAAGGTAAAGAAAGTAAAAAATCAATGGAAATAAAATGTTGCGTTTGTTTGGTATATTGCTACCATATTATCTTGCCATTTTTAACATTGAGAATGAAAGATTATGAATTGGAAACACCAGGGAAAGATAGTGTTCAAGTTTATTGGATTAAAAACCGCGATAATCTTCATATGCGAAGCGCTTGCCAACTGATTAAGATATTGGAGGGTAATAGATAATTTACCAACCTGTATAACGTATGGTCGTACACCCAAAAGGACCCTTGGAAAGGTAATGCACTGGCAAACTATCGCCCTATTGCGTGCCTCTTGTTAATGTGGAAGCTCTTGAAGAGAATGATAGCAGAAGAAATGTACATCTATTTAGAAAGAGAGAATCTTAAACCAGAAGAACAGAAAGGATGTGGGCAGGGGAGTCGTGGCACAAAAGATCACCTATTAATTGACAGACCTGTATTGACAGACTGTAGAAAAAGACATACTAACCTGGCTATGGCATGGATGGATTATAAGAAAGCTATGACTGTCCCCCATAGCTGGACTAGTGCTTGTATGTAAATGTATGGGGCTACAGAGAATGTGAGAAACATCCTACAAAGAAGTATGCGTCAGTGGAAGCTTTCGTTAATGTCTTGTAGAAAAAGCTTGGTGATGTTGATGTAAAGAGGGGGATATTTCAGGGTGACAGTTTGTCACCTTTACTGTTTGTGTTGAGTATGATTCCACTCACCTTAGTTCTTAGGAAGGTTATGTATGGGAAAAGAAAGAGCACGAATTAAATCACCATCTGCTCATGGTTGATCTAAAGTTGTTTGGTTAGAATGAAGAACAGATAGATTCACTTGTAAACATGGTACATATCTTCACAACAGACATTGAGGTGCACTTTAGTCTTAAAAGGTGTGGCATACCTTGAAGAGCGGGAAAATAGATAGATGTGAGGGGATAGAAGCCCCGTATGGCGAAGTAATGAAGCAAGTGGAACAAAAATACAAGGGAAGGCTAAGCTTGATTCTTAAATCAAAATTTAAACAAAGTTTCAGCGATGAACATGTAGCAGTAGCTATATTCAGATATGGGGGAAGAATCCTGGAATGGAAGCGATGTGAAATAAATAGCTTAGACAGAACAACAAGCCGATGACAATTTATAGTCTGTTTCATTTTAAGAGTGATGTGGATAGGCCATATTTGAAGAGGCAGGAAGGAGGTAGGGTTTGATAAGCATAGAAAACTGCATCAGAGTAGAGAAAAATAGCTTGAGTTTTTACGTAATGAATTCTGCGGAAAAATGAATTAGAGTGACTCGTACATCGGGGGAAACTGAGGCAAAAGGTAGCATCAATAAAAGTGAATTCAAACGACAGAATGCACAGGAGCTTAAACAGAAATGGACGGAGAATAGGATGTACGGAGAGTAAATGCCGAGTAAATGGCGTTGAAGGTAGATGAGAACAAACCCAGGTATCGGTTAATCAAAAATGATTCAGACAGAGGGTTTGGTATGTGTTGCACAGGAACAGGCGATAGAACAAGTTATGTAAAACACCACATTGATAAGAGTACTAACAATCCTCTATGTATAATGTGTGGAAAGCGAGGAGAAAGAGTGCAACATATAGTAAGTGAATGTGATAATATGGCATAGATTGGGAATTGTGCAAGAAAAATGCATTAGAACATAAGAAAAAATGGTATGAACATAAACCTGAGGGAGTGGAAGAAAAGGATGATGTAAAATTCCTGTTGGATATAAATATACAATGTGACAGTGTGATAGAAGCAAGGAGGTCAGACATTGTTATACTGTAATTGGTAAAAAGGGAAAAAGCTGTATAGTCGTTGATATTTGGAGTGTCCGCTGATGGAAGAATACATGAAAAGGGAATAGAAAAGGTGAAGAAATATCAGGACTTGCAGAGGAAAATTGGAAGACAAAGGCAACCGAGGAAGGTGCAGGTTGTTCCTGTAGTTGTACGCGCCCTTTGGAAGTGCGACAAAAGAATTTGATAGGTGAGTTGAACTATTAGAGGGTACTGGGTAATGTTGGAGATGTACAAAAACTGCCTTGTTAGGAACTGCAAAGGTCCCAAGGGGGGTGTTAGAGTTGTATGAGAGAGGGAGAGAGAGTTTCTGTAGTTGCCCTTAGTCATTTGTTATGACTCGCCTGACAGGAGTAATGACGGCAATGCCATAAGCCAGAGGATAAACTGGATAAAATGTAATAATAATGATAGTAATATTATTTTTATTATTATTACTATTTTTATTATAGTTTATATAGTATATATAGTATATATGGTATATATAATATATATAATATATATAGTACTATGTAGTATATCGAAAGGTTTTAAGTATTATCTAAAAAAAATCTGGAAACAGATGTAAAGGTTAGCTTCACACAAAAGACATAACTTGGGACTTCTAGAATATTAAGGAAAAAGCTAGAAACATATGGAGAGAGAATACTGGTTGCCTTCAGTCCTTTGTTATGACTCTCCAATCAATTTTGCAGGTAACGGTGTCTCTATCCGCCAGCATTAGAAGTCATTTAAGGATGATTTAGAAAACCTTTATTTTTAACTTTTAGTTTCACAGAAGAAGAAGCACAAGGTATTCTTTCAACCTGCAAGAATCTTGTAAGTATCCCATACATATTCCTCGATTAATTAAGTATTAATTTCTTGATCAGTTAATTAAAATTTCTTGGTTCTTGAACGTTTAGTATTGGCAAAGATACCTGATAGTACAAAAAAAATTTCCATGAAATTATTCGTAAGATAATGGCTTTAAATAACTAAATTTTTTGTTCAAAAGGATAAACATGTAAAACTCACTTCCCTAGAATTGTAATTCCCATCTTTCATGGTTCGTGAGGGGGGGTGGTGGTGGTGGCGATGGCCAGTGTTTCAAGCAATAGACAAGACGATATTGCTTAAATTTTGTTTAGTCAAAAATGGTCAGATTGTCTTGACTTTACTCACCCAGGGACACATAAAAACCTGCAATTTAATTTATGCTACCCAGAAAACTCTGGCAGTTCTCAGTTTCAGGCCAAATTTAAGATTTTAAGCCACATTTTAGGCCAAATTAGCCACATTTTAGGCCAAATTAGCCACATTTTAGGCCAAATTAGGCCATGTTTTAGTTCAAATTAGGCCATGTTTTAGTTCAAATTAGGCCACGCTTTAGGCCACATTTTAAGCCAAATTAGGCCGCATTTCAGGCCAAATTAGACCACATTTCAGGTTAAATTTTAGGCCACGTTTTAGGCCTGTTACAAGCTACATTTTAGGCCAAATCTGACTTATTTGCTTTGAAACATACTCTCTATGAACTCTAGAAGTGGTTATATTACATACAATTNCATTTTAGGCCAAATTAGCCACATTTTAGGCCAAATTAGCCACATTTTAGGCCAAATTAGCCACATTTTAGGCCAAATTAGGCCATGTTTTAGTTCAAATTAGGCCACGCTTTAAGCCACATTTTAAGCCAAATTAGGCCGCATTTCAGGCCAAATTAGACCACATTTCAGGTTAAATTTTAGGCCACGTTTTAGGCCTGTTACAAGCTACATTTTAGGCCAAATCTGACTTATTTGCTTTGAAACATACTCTCTATGAACTCTAGAAGTGGTTATATTACATACAATTTTGAAATATTTTATATCCGATTGAAAATCATTTAGAAACTGGTTGTAAAAATTGTATTAAAAGAACAGAATTAAGATGGAAAAAAATTGATTCACCAGTGTTTAAACCACTTACCTGTTTTTATATGTTTCTTATAGAAAGCCTAATTTTTTCATAAATGTTTTTCTGCTTGCACAAAGAGAGCTTTGTTGTCTTTCAACTAAAGTTAATTCTCCAATAAATTTCTATTTCTAACTGACGGAAACCCAATTTTTTCCGTGCAGTGTTTCAATGCAATGTTGCATTTTATATTGGGACAGATGCGACGCTTAAAATATGGAGGTATGAATAGTACCAATGTGCTTCTTACGCCCTAGTTGCAGTTAATACCATAAGGTATGGGTGTTCTAAAACGACCATCATAGCGTTCTTGAGTGTCACGTTACCCACAAAAAATTTGTCGAGTAACGTATTTTCACACAACTGATTTCTTTGTATAGTGTTGCGCCAATGCAGGGTCTATTCCTGGGCAGTGCAGTTTTCACCTCTGTGGACTTGGCAGGAGCTCTGAAAACCCAACGTTGCTGGCGAGTGACAGTCAGCTTTAATGTAGAACCTGCTAATTCGCCAATCCGTTAGCCAAGGAATTTAGTTAACCCAAATAATTGTATAGGAATCTTTCAGGTGTTACAGCCTAACCAAAGGTAAACCATCCACCTTTATTCGCCTTTTACGACATGCAGGAGCGTTGATGTTGTTTAATTAATAGAATTTAATTGGCCTACTCTGAAACTACGGTTTTTTGTGTAGTGGTACTACTTTGCCTTTTGTAAACATTTAGCATTTAAACAATTTTTTTTATTATGAGAGACAAAAATAAATGCAATAGCGTATTGCTTTGTTTGGCGACTGTTTTTTGAATGTGTATCACGTTTTACTCTGCAGTTTCTACCGTAAGGTATGGATGCTTTAAGACGACTATCAAAGCAATATTGAATGTCATATTACCCACCGAAAAATAATGCAGCAATGTGTTTTCACATAACTCATTTCTTTATAAAGTATTGTGCCAATGCAGGGTCCATTCTTTGGCAGTGCAGTTTTCACCTCTGTGGTCTTGTAGCACTGAAGATCAAACATTCCTGGCTGGCGACAGTCAGTTGTAATGCAGAATCCGCTCACTCGCCCACCCGTTAACCAAAGAATTTAATTCACCCAAACAATGGTGCAGGAAAGGTACAGGTGTTGCAACCTAATCAGAGGTAAACCATCCACTTTTATTCATCTTTTGCGACATGCAGAGGATATGCTGCTGTTTCATACAAGGAATTTTATTGTGGCACTTTAATTGTGCCTGCATTTAAACAAGGTTTTTTATGATGAGAGACAAAAATAGATGCAATAGCGTATTGCTTTGGCGACTGTTTTTGAATGTTTATCACGTTTTACTCTGAAACAAAATTTGTCTGCAGTGGTTATTGGGATAAATTATAAAATCTATCCTTTGAGTCTTCAAAGTTTTGTCATAAACATAACATTTAATATTTAATAAAGAAAGAAATGGTTTTTATCGTGTTAAAAATTAAGACTTATTTTCATTTCTTGCAATATTTCACATAGTGGCTGCTCCATTCTCAAAGTATGTTTTTCTTAAATGGATTGGATAAAGAATTAAAGCTGTTTTTTATAGTTTTCTTATATGAAAATTAACAAACCATAAAGGAAACAAAACGAAACTCTTTCAATACAGAATTAAATACTGTTAGCAACTAGGTTCCATTCTATGTGCTTTTTTGGAGAAAGGTCATCACTGCCTCTTTTATCACGCATTACTTAGACATGATCAATCAACCAATCAATCTGGGTAACGTGCCAGAATTCCAGCGTAGGCGGCAGCCATAACATCTTTCTCATGGCGGTCCTTCAGACCCCGATTTAGCACAGTGGGTCTCCAACCAGTTGCACTTTCAAACCATGCCCAGTACGTAGTTCTTTGTCTTCCCCTTGATCGTTTTCCTTCTATACGGCCAGTCAGCACAACCTCTTGAAGCCCCTCCTTCCTCATCACATGCCGTACAAACCGAATCTGCCTGTTCATGATCGTCTGTAATAAACATCTATTAGCCCCTGCCTTACGCAGAAAGTCCACATTGGTTATCTTGTCCATGATACCCTCAACGATCTCCTTAGAAAACACATTTCCACTTGTCTAATTCTGACTTCCAGACTTTTAGTATTAGTCCAACTCTCGCAACCATATAGTAGACTTGACCACATACCATTTAAGTAGACATGATCGAAGTACTAGGCAGTCGGACAGATTTTACACGGAGACCCTGATCTGAGCGTTCAGTCAAAGATGTAAGCCTAGTGGCATATTGATGTCAACCAAATGTTTGTCTTGCCATCTTAAAGTATAATAGAGTTTGCTACATTTGTTTGCTTATTTGTTTATTGGAGGTAGTTTTTTTTACTAAAAACATCAAAATGACATTAGTTTAAACCTTAAGAACAATTTTAAAAATAGTAATATTTAAGACCTTGTTTTCCAACTTATTTTCTTTCGTAAGCAAGGATCATATAAATAGTCAAGCCTTTTTAGAAGTGTTCTAATATTGAATTATCAAATTTCATTATTGTATAATGGTATTTCATTGATATTTTGAATTTATAGGTTACAAATTGGGTTCTCTTTTTCCTATTGAAAATGAAATATTTTGACCAGCAACCCAAATATAATGAATCTTAAACCCAGAAAAGTTTCTTTCAGAGTTTCACCATAATTGGTAAGGTATGGTGGACTGAAATATTGGTGGGTTTTTTAATCAATGGCTGAAATTTCTTCCGTAATCATTTTCTGTTTTTACCTCAGCCAAGGAAGATAAATTTTTTCCAGCGTTTGACCATTTGTCTGTCTTCCTGTCGTGATCACCATCTGGATAAAAGAATATTTTGAAATGTTCTTCACCAATTCAAATGGATGCAGAACTACTATATTTGTTGTAAATCCCAATATGGGAAGAAATAAGCTGCTTTGCAGAGGCTTACAATCACCGAGTGCTTTCCTAGTTTTAAAAGTTATGGCAGAAGACCAAGCCAAAATGGCTTCACTAGCTAACTGGTGATTTTCTAGTTCTTCACCCCTTCTTGGAAACAGAATTTCGCTGTCAATTCCTGCGTCATGTTTTTGTTTCAGTCAGGTCAATTCATTTTAAGTAACCGCTTTACCTGGTTATCGTAAACTCCGATGTTATTTTATCAACCGGCTAGTTTTCTTTAATGTTGACCTGTCGTTTTTGAAAGAATCGATTTAAGATATTTTAGCATCCGACCTTGCTGGGTAATGAGAGAATATTACAATAATATTTTGTAAAATTTGTCGCTTGTGGGTCTATTCTTTTTTCTTTACTGGCGAGAAAGCGTTCTTGGTAACCAAAATACGTTTGTCTTCGCCGACTGCGTGCACTGCAAGATGTCTTTAATATAAAATGTTGTTTGCTTTTTATTGAAGTTGTTCTTTGATAGACGAATCTTTTAAACAAGCAGTATGACCATAGGTTCTTGAATAGTATTACATTTACTTTCTGGATATTGGAAGATGGTTCAGATCAGTAGTCTCAACATTGATATAAACAGCCGTTTGGTGTTCCTGTTTTGCGTGGTATATTTTTCCGTACAGTTAAGAGATGTGAATGAGATCTATTTTATTAGCCGACCTTCTTTCAAGAAAGCAACCCCCTGATTAACAAGCAGCTGTAAAAACAGTACAAGGAATGACATTGAATAGGAAATAAAGAAACAACTGAGTTGCATAAGATAGCAAACAGTAGTTTTAGGGATGCTTTTAAAATAGCCGATGGTTTTTTTATGAAATAAAATTAAGCAAAAACACAATATAAATTTCTAGAGTACATTTACATGTCTTGTAGACCCCATTAATGGTTTTTAATTGATGTAGGCAGAGTTAATAATATTTTGATGATGATGATAATGAAAGTAATATTGTTGTTATTTTTTATTGTTGCTAATTTTATTCGTGTTTTACTTTTAGCGATGTGTAAGAGAAAATTCCACAAGCATTTAGTTTTGCCAAATTAGATACCTACCTTTATCAGCAATCGTCTGGAGTAAATTTACTTCATCACAGCTATTGTACAGGGTGGCCACAAAGTCCCTGCTCACTCCCCCTTCATGCATGCATTTACGGAAACCAATGCATTAATTTACAAAATTGTACATGAGACTTGTAAAAGAAAAGAAGGGTTCATCGCTGATCATCAATAAATGTTAGTGAAACAAACAATTATGATATCCAATGATCGATCAATAAAGTGATGATGAATCACACTATCAGGGATCCAATATGTCTGTGTGTTCACCGCCATTCTCAGCACACAAACGAATGCGTTACCATGTGCTTGCTGAAATGCGTTGCAAAACAAAAAAAAAACAAAGATAAAAATACCGTACATAATTGCTATAACTATAAATGCTGGATTCAAATTATTAACAATGATGTTACGGGTCATTTAAAGAGAACATCTGCTGAAATCATAAAATTTCAGACACCTCATCACCCGCCGTTATTTGATCATTAAGAACGTCCCAACGGTCTCACGGCCGTCTGATTCCAACCAATTTATAAGCCCTTAAAGAACCAGAATATTAGAAAGCAATTCTTATCGTAAGTGATCGAATAAACTCCGGTGTGCTTATTTCAAATAAAGCCCCAAATGCTTCAGCTTTCGTTTGGACTGATCGGGAACATAAAATACTTAAAATAAACTAATAGTTATTAGGACTGAAACGTGAAAATGCCGATGTGTAGATTCCCCTTACTTTACAGGAATTTTATCATCTGGTCAAGTTAACTTCACCTTCGCCGAATTTTTTAAAGTGATAGGTATGTTAAGAAACGTATGAGTTCAAATGTGTTCAGCATGAGAGCTCATGTTACGTTGAAATCTAGGGGCAGTATTTCGATATTCTGGTATTTTTTAACCTGTCAGAACACAAGTGGGCAATCTTCTTTGCTTCATTGGTTATTAAGTCGTTGCATTGTAAGTATTATACCGAGTGATGCTTGATTAATATGTTGTGCCACACGATACATAGAACTTTAGCCTTTTGAATATAATTCATCTTAAGGTAAATGTTAAGTGTACTACATGAGTCGTTTGAATGAGACCCGGGAGCTGTCATGAGACAATATCTCGTCTGCTAGTACAGCACTCAGTGGAGCCATCCTTTTTGCAAATGTATCCAATACGGGGAAGCCGACAGCACTGCACACACACACACACACACACACACACACACACACGCACACACACACACACACACACACACACACACACTGGTTTTAACATAGTGCTCCCGAAAAGCACTGGATAACTTGTTGCTGGTAGAAAGGAGCGGTGGAATCTCTCCATTCAAAATGTACATTCCAGCCCAAATCTCTAAAGTCATTTGCAGAATAAAATGTTCTAGTTCACATCACCATCAACCATTTATAATCCATTTAAAGTGTTGTCTTTACTTACGATCCTTTTCAAGTGAAATATTTCGTGTCATTTGGGTTTTCATTCAGCAGAAGAGAAAATGACTTGTACTGTTCTGGTATACACAAAGTGTGAGAGAGAACTTTTATAATTTTAGAGCTATCTCTCTTTTACTGCTTTGAAAAATTCACACCTTGGTTTGATTCTGTCTGAATTTCTTATGAAAAATGGTTACATTGAACACACAATCCACATCCTGAAGCAGTCTTCTATTCTACGTATGGGTTGGTTTTGCGTTTTTTGCAATTAGGTAAAACATGAGAATTTTTGCGCCTTTTTAGGCCCTTTAACCAACAACTCTGTACTTATCTTATTTCTATCCGATTTTGCTTCAGCTACTTTCTTTTGATTTAGCTGCCTCACCTCCTCTTTAGAGAATTATTTGACTTTATCAATTCTTTAGTGTAATTTGACGAACGTAGATATAGGTCTTGTAATTAAAGGAATATACGATAGGAAAAGTTCTAGGGATTTAACATTTAAGTTCATTACGAAAACCAATGAAACAAATGATACCCTATTCCTCCCGTAAAATGTGACAAATTATCGCTCAAAAATCTTGATCAGCACAGAATGCAGGAATGCGCTTGTTTATCAAAACGCAAGGATGACTTAAACGTGCTTCGTCATATCTCCAGAGGTGCAGGAAGGTAAAAATTATTTTGCCATGAGCATTGGCGTGCACGTTTAGCGAGCACACTGTCGAACGGGGTTTCAGGAGACTTTTATCTTTAGACGCCATTACATCCAAATACTGATTGTTGTCACTGAAAATGGATATCTTACACATTTGACATATCCAGGTAATCTTTTTTAGGTAATCTTTAATGCTGCTAAGATTTAATGTTGGACGACTTAACATTGGGTTAAAGGTTCGCATAATTGTATTTTGTCCAACAGGATTTGGGGTCGATTCCCAAAGTGAATGAAAGGTTGACATCTGCTGATAGGTTTAGCTATTTGTTGTTACAGTTGAACCTCGATTATTCGAAAAAGAGGGGCGGAAAGCAATTTGTTATGATAACTGATTTTTCGGAAAACTGATTATCCGTAAACAAACGACACCTTACTCGATATACATGTACATGTATTTACGTTAGAACACAATGTTTGCGTAAGTATTTACCCGGATTGGAAAATCTTGTTCGGATAATCGGTGTTCGGATAGTCAAGGTTCAACTGCACTGGAAAAAAACATGTGGTAGAAGTTTCCTCACTTCTTTAATGACCTCCTTTTGAAAGGCGCCAGGCGAACCCCAAGCAAATGCGAAAGAGGCTTAAAGCGAAAGAAGCATGAGCTTATCAAAGGAATTAGTAAAAGTGTTGCGATTGATATGAAAACATCATTACAGACGTTAATGCCTTGTGTAAACGTAATCGCAGGCGTTAATGCCTTGTGTAAACAAAATTGTTTTTTTCCTTAGGTAAGGGAGGAAGATGGCAGCTTGGCATACAATGTTACAATTGATGACAAAGTAATTAAAGTTACTCCGGAAGAGGCGGCCATGTATGTGATGACAAAATTGCTAGGTAAAAGAACAATTAATTTTCAAAATCATAATTACAATTACTGCAACACTGTCTTTGGTTATTTATGCATTGCATTTGTTACCTTATTTACACATACCTATTTGTGCTTAAATGTGGTATGAATATGCAGAAAAAGTGTCTGATCCTGGTCTAATTTGTAATATCACAGCGTAATTACTTCATGTTTCACACCTGGGTGACATCCGCAAGTGACTCACATTTACAATTACCCAATGTACACGTGCTTATGACACATTGTCCAGAGAATTTTCGTCAGCTATGTCGATTGATTTGGTCGAATCGACAAATGCTTGGAGCAGGGGTGCATATTTTTGCGATGCACTTCATCAGGATTTGTTTCGTTTAAAGGATCATATTTACCATCTCCATTCCTAGACGTAAATCCTTTGTGGGTTTCGGGTAGACTGAAGAGCCAATGCCGTCTATCAAGCTGTTTAATCGGTGTCTGGCAAGGACTTTTATAATGGTTTCCAGTGAGGTGTACTCATTTGGGATTATCTGAATCAGGTCCTTTGTCACTGCTGATCTGATTACATGCTAAAACAAATACATTCATGCATGATAAACTCGCTGCACCTTTAAATATAGATTGTTACAGGGATTGTTTTTCCCGTCTTTCCCCCGTTCATATACTTGAAGATTTGTCGTGAAACCAAATGCTGATCTACAAGATCTTAAATATATATGCCAGATAAAACTGCATGTTCCTAATTGGGTTGGCATCCTTTGTTTCCATGACTAGTTTCTTGGGTATTACCGTATGAAATTTCAAACCGTCAAGACATATATGCATATATGATAATTGTTACCCTCTTGTGTTCTCATTTTGTTATTTCATTGACTGTTTTTTTATGTCATCACAGACGGCTCTTTAGTTACGTTGCACACTTTTGAAGCATATGTACCAGATAAATCCTTTAGTTTCCATATGATGATGATAAAGCACTGTTTAAAATTAATTGGTCAATAGCTGTTAAAACATCCCCCTATGTTTGTGGTACTAGACGTTGTGACTTGTGCTTATGCGAAAAAATATGCATAATAAAATCAGACTCTGAGCAGCTTTTGAATAAACGCAACGAACTGATTAGTAAATGTCGCCACCGTAATAAATATACTATCGGTAATGTCAAATAGACCCCGTATGCATAATGCCTATTATGCTATGAACATTTTTACGCACTCCCACGCGGGGGGAAGCGACATTGTTTGTCAGTGCGCGGTATGTAATTGACCTCGTGCATAGCCATTGTTTGCCTGAGTATGTATTACGGTTTGTAACTTTATGTATGTCCTTGAGTATACTTTTATTCATTTCTTCATTTATACAATATAAATGAATACTTTATTCTCTTGAGTGTACCATAATTACCATGCATCTTTATAATACACGAAATTTTGTAGTAATTCATTGCAGTTTGAAGATTGTTAAGAAAACATGAAACTAGTAGTAACTGCTACATTTGTCTAGTTATTTTGTATACTTTACTGGATTTATAAACGCTCTGGAAACATTGAGCACTCTTAGTGAACATTGGTATACTTTACTAATATTACTATATATAAATATATATATATATATATATATATGTATGAATGAATGTACGTTTAGGGTGGAACCAACCGAAATCTTTTATAGTGAGTTAAATGTAACCTCTGGCTTCTTTTATTTATTACTCTGTCTCAGCACACCCTCTTTATTGTATGTTTATTTGATCAGTTGATGCTGAAAGTGTTGGTGGCAGCGAACTTGAGGATGCTGTTTTAACAGTTCCGTGTTCCTTTACGGAAAAACAAAGATTTGCTCTCAGGTAGGATTCTTCACAGCGGATTTTTTTTACGTTGAATAGCGATTTACCACTTTTGATTTGTTTATTGAATTGGTTTGACAATACCAAAAAAGAGTGCTTTTTAAGCATGGCCACCGACTTTGTGTTATATCGAGTTGTAAGATAGGTCTTAAGCCGGAAGTTGTGGCCGTGTGGTAAAATCAGGATTTTACCTTGCAAGAAGTTCCCGATTCGAGCCTTTGGCACGCTCCTGGAAATACTGCGCGCAATTCGTTTCTCTGTAAGTGGCATACTACTAAGTTTGTAAATGTTTTCGGAGATAGCGTTGGGAGAGGGAAGAATCAACATGAAATGATAAAGAAGTACAACTTGAAAAGGTAAATAAGCTTAAGTAAGTCTCTTTACTGAAATGGAAGTATACATACGTACCAATTTGCACTGATAAGCTGTTGGGCAGCAATACGCTTGTCTGGAGACCCAGATCTCTCTATGTGTATATAGATACGCAGAGGCTGTCTTACAAAGAATAAATACAGCAATTAAATTTCTTTTGATCTTGCCACTTTATTGCAAACTCCTAGAAGTACTGTTTTCGTTCTCCGTTATTATTTAACGATCATCATCATCATGGACGGAAGGCTCATGGTTGAGTCGCCGTGGCTTCTTTCGTCATGGCTCTCCACTTAACCCGGTCTTGTGCCGGCCTGTATGCCTGGATGACAGTTAGTCCAGTTTCTTCTTTGATGTTGTCCATGTACCTTGTTCTTGGCCTGCCCTTTTTCCTAGACCCGTAGACCATGCCCATGATTAGCGTTTTCTCCAGTGTCTCGCTCCTTAGCACGTGTCCCAGGTATGACAGTCTCCGGTTCACTAAAGTCTGTGAAAGACGCCTGTCGCATTCTATTCTGCGCAAAACTTCCTCATTTGTTACTCTCTCTGTCCAGCTTATCCTCAAGGCTCTCCTGTAACACCACATCTTAAAATTTCTGAGTCTTATCCTGTCGCTCTTCTTCAGAATCCACGTTTCACTACAATAGGTTGCGATGGGGAAGACTAGTGCATTCAGCAGTCTCTTTTTCGTCTTCTTGGATATCGATCTATCTCTCCAGACTGTTGTGAGAGCTGATGTTGCATTTTTGGCTACAGCAATGCGCTTTCTTATCTCTGGGGTGTCATTGTAGTCATTGGTGAAGAGTGCTCCCAAGTAGGTCATTTGATTGACATTTTCCAGTGGTTGTCCATTTACAAAAATGCTGTGTTCATTCCTGGTGTTTT
>RDPX01000439.1:186848-205117 GCA_003991215.1 Morbakka virulenta | reverse complement strand
GCATTATTATGGGAATATTGTAGTAAATATGCTACTGGTATTTATAGATTAGATAGAGGTAGTTCTTCAAAATCTTGTTTTTTCGTTATCAACAAGAAGTGTCTCAAAATTATACGAGCAAGCATTGGCACAAAATGATGCTGAGCAAACAACGGAAATAAACAAACCAACGAGCGATATCTAATATTTATCTTAATGTTCGTCTCAATAGTCAAGGCTTACAAAAACAAGATATTAATGTATTTATTGCGTATAAGCGGTGTTTATTTTTCAGGCACGTATTTAGCTCAAAATGCTCTTTTTGGACACGGTATTATAGGTTGGAACAAGTTGCTTTGTTTTTTCACCAAGTGGTGAAGTGCCTATAAGAGGCTCGGTAAGAAATTATTTTGCCCTTGGATCAAATAGTTTCAACAATAGATCGCCTATTAGTAATTAACAAAACAATTTACTAAAACAAAGCAAATGCAGGAAAATTAAATAAATAGTGTTGTTTATCTAATCATTGAAATGTTCCAGCAGGAACAAACAAATAAAGTATTGGGTTTAATGGAAAAAACGGATGTGATTTTATCTCCTGAACATGGAAATGCTGGACTGAGATGATTAATTGCTTTTTTTGCTTTGATAAGGAAATAATTATTTCAGATCAAGATATTGAATTGCATCATCCTCTGCTTTGTAATAATTGGTATAAAATTGATCATGATCCAGTACCTTTCAGTTAAATTTTGTATATACTATATAGTATAAATGGACCCAAAAGATTGTCTAAAATATTTAAAGATTCATTTCGTACTAGGAAATAAATGTCCACATTGAGGGTGTAGAACAGGTCGGAGTAAGCAAGCGGGTACTGAATGCATATCAGTAATAAATGTGATAAAAATTAAGCAGTCAAAATTTGCTTATGTACTATTCAGTACAGCCATGACATCTATTAAATTCGATCTACCACAAAGTGCGAAAACCTTTTTTCCAGCCACCCGAGAGAGCTGAAATTGAAGCTTTTTATTGAATAGTACATAAACAAATTTTGACTGTTTAATGGAGTCCGCACTCTCTTCGCTCGCTCGGACTAATTTTACAAGAATTATATTCAAATGTTAATGATCAGATTCTAAGAAGTGCTATGTTTTATCAATTGAAAGCATACAATTTATTAGGAAAATAATTAACAACTGAAGGTATTCTGATTGAGTATGATTAAGGGTTGATATTGCCTGGTAATTGCTGTATGGCTCATATATCAGAAAGAATATTCAGAAAAGTACAATGTTCTCATTTACTAAGTGCACTTCATGAGAGATTTGGTTGATTTTACTGGAAGTATCGCGTTTTAAAAAATCAAAATGTTTAGGGTATAATACTGGTATTATTTAAAGTATGGCAAACAGTGACCAGTATTAAGATATTAAGACCAGTATCAAATAATTATTTGTTAAATGTAACAGAATTATTGCAATAATGGTATACACAAGTCTGATAGGGAAAAAATAAGACAAAAGATATTCTTGTGGTAAAAAACAAATAATTGATGATTATAAAAAAGTTTTAGGTATTAAATGTGGTTCTGTCCACGCTTATAAAAATGCTGATGAATATATTCATTTTTTAAAAACAGATATAGAATTGTTTAAACGTCAGTTTTCCAGAGGAACCATCATTGAATTGAATTGATAAAATTTATATCAAATATATGATTGATTTTATTGGAGAAAAATAAATAAGATTATCAAAAAACAACAAAATTTTACTCAAGTTTTGATTAACATACGATGGTTTATAATTAATAATTATCATGATTTAATTTGTGAGAAGCATGAGGAGCCGTGGCTTAATGGTTAGTGCAACTGCATAGTAACCAAGAGTTCCGGGTTCGATTCCCCGAGCTGTCGAGCAGAATTTGGAACTTTGCAAAGAAAAAAAGCCATTGGTTGCCGTCAGGAAGGGCATCCGGCCACGAAATTCCTCACTGCCAAATAAATGCATGCATCAGGCTGGCTAGATCGTTGTACCATACTCTCACGTTGAGCCATACACACAAGTATAGTGGGCATAAAAGCTGGATGATTGACACTTTGAAAGGTTATCTGGGCCTCTAATTTACTAGGTTTACGCACTTGTGGCCTATAATGTCGAAGACAGAAATTTTGAATGCCTCATGAATAAGTGACATTTCAATCATCGATGTGAAAGGTCACTTACACTGCATCAATTTGTAGCAGCAGTACGACACGACACGCTTTGTATGTGTTTTGCGATTTTATCGAGAAATTGGCTGGCTTGCACAAAGTTGCTTTTATTTCAAAAACGTTGCAGTAAAGTTGCAATTATCACAGCAATTGCCAAAAGTTGCAAAAAGTTGCGCTAATCTGCAAAAGTTGCAAGAAAGTTGCGCTTATAACTTTTCAAAGGGGTACCCTACGGGACCTAAACTTTGGATTTACGCTTTTCTCAACAATTGCAATTGTTAAAAAAATTGCCTTACTTATTACAAAATGAAAGTAACACTGTGATGTAATGATGCATGTAATCTAATCTTCTTTTATGATATGATCTAACATAGATTGTTTTATAAACTTTATCATTAAATTTTACTACAAACTTTACTTGAAAAGCTTACCACAAAAACGATTGAAAATAATTGTTTACCATTCTACGGATTTAAGCCATATAACCATAAAATATGCTTCTGTTCCTATGTTTTATTAATACAATTGTTATTATTTTGAGGTGCAAGATATTAATTGTTTTATAACCTGTAGTATTATAAGGAAACATATATACTCGTAAAATAGTAATAGAATTTTATTATAAAAGTTTACACAAAAAAGGATTGATAAGAATTGATAGCCATCTTCTGAAGTAAGTCACCTCCGACCTTGACTCCTTTATTAGGACCATCAAGAGCTTCCTTCGTCATTGCCTCCGCGTATATATTGAAAAGCATTTGAGAGATAAGACATCCTTGTCAAACACCTCTCCTAATATCATTGGGCTCTGTCAATTCCCTGTTCAATCTTACCCTAGATGTTTGTTACATGTACAGCCCCATGATAAGTCTTTTGTCTTTCCAGTCCACTCTAATCACAGCCAGTATTTCCATACGTTTCGTCCAGTTCACTCGTTCGAAGGCTTTCTCGTAGTCAACAAAATACTCGTCTGGTTGAACTCAATACTTTGCTCAGCAAGACATCTCAGCACACCAATTGCTGCTCTTGTGCCTTGTTCCCTTCGAAAACCAAACTGTCCATTTTCCAAAAAACCTTCCGCCCTTTTTCTCCAGCTGCCTGGCTAACATAAGAAGCATAGCCTTGGATGCGTGTGATATCAGACTGATAGTTTGGAAGTCTTGGCATCGCACTGCATTCTTTTCCTTCTCTACAGGGACCATCACAATCTGTAAGAAATCGTGAGGGCAGGTTCCTTCCACACATATGTTTTAACACAGTTGAATGGACTTTCTTCTCCACTCACCATCCAAGAAAATGATGAATTCTGCAGGAATTTTATCCAGATTATCTGCCTCTCTTTTACGTAGGGATCTTATTGCTTCCTGTACTTCTCCTGTCAATACGCATGGACCCATATCATACTCTCGAACCTCCTCAATACTTTCAATACGGATCTCTACTGGCTTTTCTTCCCTGTCATACAACTCTCCAATGTAGTATTTCCATCTTTTCTTGATGTCTCCCATCTCTGTAAGCAGTTTCCCGTCGCGGCTCATGACTGTTGTTACCTCCTTCCTTCATGTGCTTGTTGTTGTAAGCTCTCTTTTCTTTCGATACATCACATCCATCCGTCCATTTCTCTCCAACTACTCTATCTCATTACACTGTTCAGTCAGTCATTTGTCTTTTGCTCTCTCAGTTTTCTTCCTTACTTGATTTTTTAGTCGCTTGTACATCTTACTTTCATTCTCAGTCGCAACTCACTTCCATTCCTTCTTTGCTCCATCTTCTCTACCATCTCTTTTTTAACCCAGGGTTTCTTTCTCTTAGTCACTTTAATGACTTCTTCTGCCCCAGTCAGTATGCCTTTTTCCAAATGCTGCCACTTCTGTGCCACATTACTTGAATCTTCCCAAAAAGATGTCACAGGTTTTAAAATCTATTAATTGAAAGTTGGAGCAAAATTTGTGTCCTCCAGGAGGAAAGTAGGAACCCTTTCCTCCTGGTTGTTTCAGGCGTAGTTGAACTTTCATCATGACTAGGTTGTGATTGAAGTTGGTGTCTGCACCAGGATAGGAGCAAGCATTTTTCACGCTGTTTTTGTATCTGTCTGGAATCATGGTATAACGGAGCTGGTACCGATTTCTGTCTTCTGGTGACTTCCATGTGTATTTTCCTTTTGCCGGATGTTTGAACCATGTATTCGTGATACAAAGTTTATTCTTTATGCAGACGTCTACCAACATCTTGCTTCTGTTGTTCCTGGTTCCTAGCCCATGTGATTCTACCACAGTTCCTAATCGCCCATCATCTACCAATGCCTTGAGGTCTCCAAGCACAGGAGTATACACCTTACTTGGTAAACCATCCAGCGTTTCTTCCAACTGCTCATATAAATCCTCGATCTCTCGATCTTCATAATCCGAGGTGGGCATACATATAACCATGATGTTACCAAAATTAGCAGTCTGTCACTCACAGCATCCATTTCCTTGACAGCTCTTGCTACCCGTTTTGTCTAGCAGCAAACCAACTCCTCGATGGCTTTGATCTCTGCATGAATGAATCAAGCTATATTCACCACTTCTGATTTCACCTACATCTTTCCATCTGGTCTCTATAAGTGTCAGAATGCTGATTTTGTATCTTTCCATTTCTCTCCTGATGGGCTTGAAACATTCTTCTTGAACCATATTCCGCACATTCCAAGTGCCGATCCTCAAATCTCTATTAAAAGGGTTTCGCAGGATGACGACCTGAGAGTCGTTATGATTTTCTCTGTTTGGATTTGTAGTCATGGTGTCGTGGGAGGTATACTGAGGTGGTTTTTCGTTTCCTTCCTCAGGGGGAAAAACCGGGTGCTACACTCCGCCCAACGAGTGACCGGTGACACTGTATTGACCGATCAGGCTTGCCTTTTTCCCTGCGCAATATTGCGAAATACAGAATTTTGTAACATCTCGTAAGAGTTAACAATTACTGTATATTTATAATATGCCATATCCACTATATATCATACCATGTTGTTATCCAATCTAGCCTTTTGTGAATTCTATTTTCATCACTTTAATTCTAAAATCTTGCAAATTATTTCTTCTTTAAATGCCATACTAGTATCTCAACAAAAAGAAGAACAAATTAATGAAGACGCAGCTTTTGAGTGCTTTCAGATTTGTTATGTATCCTTTACATACAGAGACATTTATGAGGTATAACTGACTTTATTTATTGGACTTCATTTACTAATCACAAGAATATTTAGACATACGAATACACTTCCCTACAGATACATTAAAGCTGAACATAAACACTATAGTAGACTCTACCGTTACATCACTATTTTGATAATAAGCAACGATATTGAACATGATGTTATCATAAGAACCAACACTCTTTTCTTACAGCCTTACCAATCTAGGACTACCCATGTTTTCTTTTAATAAAAGATGTTTTGTGCCTAAGCACAGGTAGGTAAAGAAGCCTGTAGCTTTTGTAGCCCATTGTGAAGGGCTGTGATTTCATTTGCTGATTCTTCTATTGTAATACCAGGTGTCCTCATCATTTTCATTAAACCCTAATTAAAGATAAAAAAATTATACAATCTTTATATTGATATATATTGCTGTTATTGACAAAAGAAGAAAACTTTGGGAATTGAAGGTTGGTTAAGTAACGTGAATTTTAAATATGGAAGGATTTTGTTGGCGTTGAGCTTAAATTTTACAATTTTAGCTTACAGAACTTTTTCAAAAGGGGCCTCTCTTTGATCAAATTTCTGTATTGCTAAAATACTTAGTTTTTATGCTGACACTGAAAAACATATCTGTACAGCGAAAAGGTGATAGCTGTAGACTCTTCATCTCCCCGTTATCAGGCTCATGTTCTCACCAAGATTCTGCAAATGCCATCGACACTAGGGTAACATTAAAACAGTTGAAAGTTGATTGAAATAAATTAAGTAGCCGATCCACACATACACATACACATACACACACACACATATATATATATGTATATATATATATATATATGAATATATATATATAAATATATATATATAAATATATATATATATGAATATATATATATAAATATATATATATAAATATATATATATATATATATTTAGTATGAGTGCTAATCTCATAGCCGTAGATGTTAAACGGCAAAATTAAACAAAGACAAGGAGGCACTAACACAAACAGGACATGAACAAAACAATGACAATAACAAAAATGAATGGAAGAATAGGGAGTTAAAATGTACAGAAATGTAAAAAAAAATAGTGAAACGATGAAATAGGTGACCAGAAGGTGAATTGAAATCGTGGATCATCAGTCGATAACCACATCAGTTATTTCGGGGAATTAACGTCAAGATAACTTTTACGAAATAGTTCCCCAGCAGCATTGGTCAAACGCCACCATTACGTTAGNGTGCCTAAGCACAGGTAGGTAAAGAAGCCTGTAGCTTTTGTAGCCCATTGTGAAGGGCTGTGATTTCATTTGCTGATTCTTCTATTGTAATACCAGGTGTCCTCATCATTTTCATTAAACCCTAATTAAAGATAAAAAAATTATACAATCTTTATATTGATATATATTGCTGTTATTGACAAAAGAAGAAAACTTTGGGAATTGAAGGTTGGTTAAGTAACGTGAATTTTAAATATGGAAGGATTTTGTTGGCGTTGAGCTTAAATTTTACAATTTTAGCTTACAGAACTTTTTCAAAAGGGGCCTCTCTTTGATCAAATTTCTGTATTGCTAAAATACTTAGTTTTTATGCTGACACTGAAAAACATATCTGTACAGCGAAAAGGTGATAGCTGTAGACTCTTCATCTCCCCGTTATCAGGCTCATGTTCTCACCAAGATTCTGCAAATGCCATCGACACTAGGGTAACATTAAAACAGTTGAAAGTTGATTGAAATAAATTAAGTAGCCGATCCACACATACACATACACATACACATACACACACACATATATATATATATATGAATATATATATATATAAATATATATATATAAATATATATATATAAATATATATATATAAATATATATATATATATATATATTTAGTATGAGTGCTAATCTCATAGCCGTAGATGTTAAACGGCAAAATTAAACAAAGACAAGGAGGCACTAACACAAACAGGACATGAACAAAACAATGACAATAACAAAAATGAATGGAAGAATAGGGAGTTAAAATGTACAGAAATGTAAAAAAAAATAGTGAAACGATGAAATAGGTGACCAGAAGGTGAATTGAAATCGTGGATCATCAGTCGATAACCACATCAGTTATTTCGGGGAATTAACGTCAAGATAACTTTTACGAAATAGTTCCCCAGCAGCATTGGTCAAACGCCACCATTACGTTAGATCATGAAGTCATAGACGAAAGACAAAAAATATTTAGAAACTGTAATAGGAAAGTCGAGATATAAGCAACGGTATCGACAGAGAAGGAGAAAAAGATGGAAAAGATAATTACACCCATCTTTGCATTAGATGATTCTCATATGCTACATCATGTTACCAACCGCTTAACTAACCATTTCATACCAATCCAAGAAAAAAACATGAGAAAAAGAGAAAAAATAAAATAAGAAACAGCAGAGAAATTAGTTGGTATGCCCTAAGTGGTTTTTCAGTATGTTAGATCTTTTGTCGAAGGAAGAAAAAGCGTCAACATGGCTATCAAAAAGTTTGTCAAGATGTTTTCAAATCTTTTGCACAGAAGCACCTTGGTTCAGCAATCTAGAAAATAGCATTCGACCTTTGGGGAGAAAATAATCACAGGGAAGTATAGCACAGGCGATTCGCCAAAACTCAGAAGAGACAGAACCATAGAATACATGTTTTGGTGTATTTCCAGACAGATCCGGCATTCAAACAGTGAAAAAGGGGAAGTATATATATATATCTCTTTGTGTGTATGTGTATGTTTTTCATACATAAATTATAAACATATCTTTTAACTACTAAAATGCTAGTTTATTTCTGACAAATAAAAATTGGTTTACTTACTCTTGTCGTTCGCTTGAGGATTAAAAAGGCTGAAGGTGATGCAATTGCACTGCGTCTTTCAAGATCTGCTCCCATTTTCGATAGTTGGTTGATATAATTAAGTCCGCTTCTGTAACTGCTTGTCGAAAATGCTGCATTTACCGCAGAGGTAAATGCATGGTTTCCTTCTTGATTATAATCTGAATATTGCGAACGCATATTTTCTATATATTGTGCGTACCCTAACACAAAAGGATGGGAAAATTAATGTTTGAGAAAATAAAAGAAATAGACTGGCAGGTATTAATCAGGGCCTTGAAGGAGCGTGTAGTTCNAAGGATTCTCCAAGACATTGTATGGTCTATATTTCCGTCTTTTAATGTCTGGATGTACTTGCTGAGTTCCGTCGAGTTTCTGTATTTTTTGTGTCGAAAAGATGCGATGTGACTTCTGTACCTGGTTTTGAATTCGTTTTCTGTGAGTCCTATGTATGTTTCAGTGGTGTTGTAGTCTTTGCGTATTACGATTGCTTGGTAGACAGCCGATTTTTGTAGACAGTTGCCGTTAAGTGGGCATGTGTTGTTTTGTCGGTAGTTGCATGTTTTTTTTGTTCTTAATACTGTTTGTAGCGGTGTCGTTTGGCTTTTGTGAGTTATGAATGCGCTTGTTGTGGATGTCGATGATTTGTTTTGTGTTGTTCATACAGCTGTAACTAATTTTGATGTTGTTTCGGTTAAAGATTTTGCGTAGTATGTGGTCTTTAGGGAAGTGTTTGTCGATTAGGGTGATGAATCTGTGTCCGATACTGGTGCTGACATTTTTGCTGCATGGCGGGTTGTACCAAAGTATATTGTTTCGTTTTCTGTTTCTACGTTCCAAGTGACAAAGCTAGCAGTAACATTGTAATAAGTTGAAAAAAACCCAAAACGTTGAAACTATACTAAAAGAGGTCATAAACACAGTACCTATGAGCTAGTCAGTCCAAGAAAGAAATCATTTGAGAAAATCATTTTTATTCTAAACAATCCGGAAAGAGCTACCTATTATCAATTGGATTTCAAAAACGCATAAAAATCCAAGTGGATCCCGACGTCTACTAAAAAGGTATTCAATACAATTTCAAATGCCTTCAAACGGATCTTCAAACAGATCAAAAGCTTCTATAAGAAAGTAAAATATCTAATAAACTAAAACAAATGTTGGATTCTTTAGAATAGTAAGCAAATTCTGGACCTCATTAAATCCAAAAATCGAAGAAAAAGAAGTAAAATCGATTTCGAATTTCGACGTGTGAGTTCAGTACACTTTACGCCAAACGTTTGTACGATAAGCTACTGTTTTTCTTCGTCGTCGTCTTCTTTCTCTTTCGGCTATATTTTGTTAAGGGTCACAACAGCAGATCAGGTGGTAAACATATGACAAACAGAGCAACCTGTTCTGTTTGTCACATCAGCATCCCTTGCACCAACAGCCTCCATATCTCTGTCAATCACGTCCTTCCACCTTTTCCTCGGCCTTCCTCTTCGCCGCCTACCGGGGACCTCATAACTCAGTACCCTCCTTCCTACATAATCTGCACCACGCCTTTGCACGATAAACTACTAAAAGAGTTATAAAATATAATCTCACTGATTTTGTCCTTAAAGGCGATGATAGGAATTACATCAATATCAACTGCAAAAAAATCCAAAGTCTCGTATTTGTTAGCCATCTAATTGAAAAGTGTTTCTTTAGCTTAGAGAATACAGTATTATTTAAGGCTATTGGAATACCTACGAAAATTAATTCTGCTTCATTCTGGGTGAAGACTTTTCCTGTATGGGTATGAAAGTAATTACATTTCTGGTCTCATAACCTCAGACAAGATAAAAGCTCGCAAATTACATTTCATCAAACCTTTTATTGATGGCTTGTGGACATTTAATACTAGGAAGAGAATTTGGTCTTAAGGATTACGTTAAGGTCCTGGAAACAGTGTTTTATACTGTTTTGGTAGGTACATTTCTTCGTATTGCATATTCAACGCTTTTTTAACAAGGATTTCTTACCGAAAGCCACGTAAGTTGTTCGTCACCTAAATAATTAAGGTTCAAAGAAACACCTGGTACGGAAAATCCTCCACAGACACAGGGTTGAACTTTTCTGGTTCAACTTGAACCCTGACAGTATCATAAATGATGTACTGAATGTTTGAAAATTTCCTTTTGTTTTCACGACCTGTACTTAATTATATGGCACTGGTGAAAACAGTTCTTTATTGCTTATTTTGCCGTTTATTTATTCTTATCACTGTCTTTCCTTTCTTTTTGCTAGCTCTTCTTGTACTCACTCTTTCTCTCTGTCTCCGCTTTTTTAATGGCTGACCTCCTGTACTTTACTGTATGACGCTGATGGCATCAGATCTTTATATTTTTCTTGTTTTTCAGTTAATCTTTCTCTATATTGCCTATTTTTTCTGTCTATTGACGACATGTACTGTATGGTGCTAATGGCAACAGATCTTTAATGTTTATTTTGTTGTTTATTCAATTTCTCTCCTTCCTTTCTTTTTCCTCCCTACTGACGGCCAGCGTGCAGTTGACTGTATGGTCCTAATGGCACTTAATCTCTCTTTCTTTCCTCCTATTTCCCCCCATCATCGTATTTTTTCCATTGTCATCTATTTCCATCCTGTTAAATTCCTTAGTTGAAAAATTGTGAGGAGTTAGATTGAAATGAAAGTGAGTCGGGGTGGCACTCTTTTCACCCTTCTCATCTCTCAAATATTGTATCTTGATTAAATCCGTTGCACTTCTACATCAATTACTAATTCTCTTTCGAGCTTTGAAAACATCTTGAATTTGACATCTGATCAGTGCTGCTGGGGAGCCACCACTAGCTAATCATTTTAATATAAAAACTCCGAAATGATTGTTGTCATCAACTGATAATTCAAATTATTATATTTACCATCAATGAAACCATTATTTCTGTTTCCTAGCTCATTTAACGTCATGCGTGCTTTGATATTGAAACTGTACAAAATGCTTTCCTTATTCTATTTCTACATAATTGGACATTGACATGTTTTTATGTTGACTCGTCTACATTTCTTTATATGTTTTTCCTTTTCGCCTTACATACAATTTTCACTGTATAACAAATTGACTTCATTGATTATCCATAAGTACGTATATATGTATATATATTTATCTTTATGTATATTTATATATATATATATATTTGTATATACTGTGTATACATAGAGTTTAAAGATATCTTTCAACTATTTAAATGCTAGTTTATTTCTGACAAATAAAAATTGGAGTACTTACTTTTGTCGTTCGTTTAAGGATTGAAAAGGCTGAAGGTGATGCAATTGCACTGCGTCTTTCAAGATCTGCTCCCATTTTTGATAGTTGGTTGATGTAATTAATTCCACTTCTATAACTGCTGCCTGAAAATGCTGCATTCACCGCAGAGGTAAATGCATAGTTTCCTTCTTGATTATAATCTGAATATTGCGAACGCATATTTTCTATATATTGTGCGTACCCTAACACAAAAGGATGGGAAAATTAATGTTTGAGAAAATAAAAGAAATAGACTGGCAGGTATTAATCAGGGCCTTGAAGGAGCGTGTAGTTCCTGCTATCCTAGTGCAAAATAGGGTTGACTGGACTGTATGGATCAAAAGCGTAACTAAGTAGCTTGACTATGACGCAACCCACGGCCAAGTCAAACTCCCCACCTTGTGATGCGCTCTGGAAACGTTTTCCTAGCGGATCCCAGCTAAAGAAGCAGTGGCTAGTGTGTGACAGCCAGAAATCTGTCACCGAAGGAGTAACTTCCTGTAAGGTGTAGTGTACCAGGCCTACCGGCGTGTGGATACATGCCACCACTTACCAAGTACTACCCTACTGCCTTGTTAGTCATTAGACCAAAGTTTAGCCCCAGCGCTTATACGTACCAATTGGAGTTACGAAAGGCATCCTGCCGGAAAACAGGTACGAACCCAAAAGCTAATGAATCAAAAAACCTAAAAATTCAAAACCAAATCATACCAGATCAGTCGGAACTCAGGTCAATGACCCTAGGATAAAAAGGATTTTTAAGGAGCAATTAACTTTCAGGAAGTATCAGTCAAAACAGTGTTTATTTAGAGCGTTGTTTAGAAACAAGAAATCCTCAAAAGTCCTCGCACAGAACAATTACTCTTTTCAGATATTTTTAAAAATGAATAAGATTAAAACAGGCAAGAATTTACCCGTTTTTAGCAACAATTAAATATTTTTTGTTAGACTTATCAAAAGTTTGATCCTGTTACTGTCTTCCCACCATCCCTCTGGGATATTTTATTCCTCCCAATAAAATTGATAAAGTAGAAGTAAACGTGGCTAAGAATAAATTTAGTCTTTTTTCTTTCTCATTTTTTGCTTAAAAACTATACAAGGCTTGTAAAGGAAATCATTCAGAAGCAATAAATGTCCACAATCTTGCCATCTAAGGAAAACAATTTACAACCCCACCCCACTCCTAGGCAGTTGGGGTGGGGTGGGTAAGGAAACTCCCATCAATAAAAAATTATCCATCCTTGGCATTAATTTGCTCTAAATTTTGTTTAAGTAAAATTAAGTTTAGTAAAATTTAGGACGATTTATTTAGACTAAATGGGACGAAGAGATAAAATTAAGTAAGCAAAAATAGAAATGAATTTGACAAAGTAAAAGTTGAATTTGAATAATTTTTACTTTGGCATATACAAGGATTTTATTATGTCCTCCCTTTTACTCTTTATTCTTTTGTTTATGTACTCCCATAGGATTTTTTCACTTGTAAATTAAATATAAATGTTGAACATTTTCCTTGATGCTTTTATACAGTAGACTGATAATGAACGAGTAGTTCGAAATATATTTCTATGTTTTTACCATATTGCAGTTCACTTTTGACTTGATGAATGATTTTGCTCTGAATTTCTGCAAAACAAATTTTGAGTGATAACATAAAATTTTTTGTATTTTTACATCACAATAAATACAAATAATTTACCAATTTTTACAGGCATTTAAACTTTTTTGACAAATGCCCTCCTTTTAAAAGTTCAGCTTTTAATAACTTACAGTGACAATAAAATTAATTCAAATTTATGAAACAAGTTGTTTACATTGTGTGAGTCTTAATTATTTGTCAAGTTAAATGCGATGTCGTTGGGAGCAAATGCACGAGATTGTTTCACGTGACCTTTTATGAATGAAAGGTCACCAGAAATAATCTAAGCACCAATCGCTACAAACCTCTTCAATTAGAGGTGCTTGGGGAGGGATCCATGACCTTTCTTAATTTCGTGCTTGACCTCGATAAAACCACTGTTTGGTTGAAAAGAATTAAAAAAAAATGATAGTGAGAAGGACCAATCACCAATCACCGTTCAACCATGTGACCTTTAACCCACCAAATCTCAACAAAATATAAATTACTGATTAAGCTAACATGCACCGTCTCATTAAATCAATGTTAAACTGAATAGAAGCACCTTAACTATTGTCAATTTTGTTCTAAATCCTAAATACTTTACGAAAAGATTGTAAGCATAACTAGAGATCTGATATCAGAGCTTCTATACAAGAGAAGGACCAATCACAAATCACCATTTAACCATGTGACCTTTAACCCACCAAATCTCAACAAAACAAAAATTACAGATTAAGCTAACATGCATCGTCTCATTAAATCAATGTTAAACTCAATAGAAGCACCTTAACTATTGCCAATTTTGTTCTAAATCCTAAATACTTTACGAAAAGATTGTAAGCATAACTAGAGATCTGATATAAGAGCTTCTATACAAGAGAAGGACCAATCACCAATCACCATTCAACCATGTGACCTTTAACCCACCAAATCTCAACAAAACATAAATTACTGATTAAGCTAACATGCATCGTCTCATTAAATCAATGTTAAACTCAATAGAAGCACCTTAACTATTGCCAATTTTGTTCTAAACCCTAAATACTAAACGAAAAGATTGGAAGCATAACTAGAGATCTGATATCAGAGCTTCTATACAAGAGAAGGACCAATCACCAATCACCATTCAACCATGTGACCTTTAACCCACCAAATCTCAACAAAACATAAATTACTGATTAAGCTAACATGCACCGTCTCATTAAATCAATGTTAAACTCAATAGAAGCACCTTAACTATTGCCAATTTTGTTCTAAACCCTAAATACTAAACGAAAAGATTGTAAGCATAACTAGAGATCTGATATCAGAGCTTCTATACAAGAGAAGGACCAATCACCAATCACCATTCAACCATGTGACCTTTAACCCACCAAATCTCAACAAAACATAAATTACTGATTAAGCTAACATGCACCGTCTCATTAAATCAATGTTAAACTCAATAGAAGCACCTTAACTATTGCCAATTTTGTTCTAAACCCTAAATACTAAACGAAAAGATTGTAAGCATAACTAGAGATCTGATATCAGAGCTTCTATACAAGAGAAGGACCAATCACCAATCACCATTCAACCATGTGACCTTTAACCCACCAAATCTCAACAAAACATAAATTACTGATTAAGCTAACATGCACCGTCTCATTAAATCAATGTTAAACTCAATAGAAGCACCTTAACTATTGCCAATTTTGTTCTAAACCCTAAATACTAAACGAAAAGATTGTAAGCATAACTAGAGATCTGATATCAGAGCTTCTATACAAGAGAAGGACCAATCACCAATCACCATTCAACCATGTGACCTTTAACCCACCAAATCTCAACAAAACATAAATTACTGATTAAGCTAACATGCACCGTCTCATTAAATCAATGTTAAACTCAATAGAAGCACCTTAACTATTGCCAATTTTGTTCTAAACCCTAAATACTAAACGAAAAGATTGTAAGCATAACTAGAGATCTGATATCAGAGCTTCTATACAAGAGAAGGACCAATCACCAATCACCATTCAACCATGTGACCTTTAACCCACCAAATCTCAACAAAACATAAATTACTGATTAAGCTAACATGCATCGTCTCATTAAATCAATGTTAAACTCAATAGAAGCACCTTAACTATTGCCAATTTTGTTCTAAACCCTAAATACTAAACGAAAAGATTGTAAGCATAACTAGAGATCTGATATCAGAGCTTCTATACAAGAGAAGGACCAATCACCAATCACCATTCAACCATGTGACCTTTAACCCACCAAATCTCAACAAAACATAAATTACTGATTAAGCTAACATGCACCGTCTCATTAAATCAATGTTAAACTCAATAGAAGCACCTTAACTATTGCCAATTTTGTTCTAAACCCTAAATACTAAACGAAAAGATTGTAAGCATAACTAGAGATCTGATATCAGAGCTTCTATACAAGAGAAGGACCAATCACCAATCACCATTCAACCATGTGACCTTTAACCCACCAAATCTCAACAAAACATAAATTACTGATTAAGCTAACATGCATCGTCTCATTAAATCAATGTTAAACTCAATAGAAGCACCTTAACTATTGCCAATTTTGTTCTAAACCCTAAATACTAAACGAAAAGATTGTAAGCATAACTAGAGATCTGATATCAGAGCTTCTATACAAGAGAAGGACCAATCACCAATCACCATTCAACCATGTGACCTTTAACCCACCAAATCTCAACAAAACATAAATTACTGATTAAGCTAACATGCACCGTCTCATTAAATCAATGTTAAACTCAATAGAAGCACCTTAACTATTGCCAATTTTGTTCTAAACCCTAAATACTAAACGAAAAGATTGTAAGCATAACTAGAGATCTGATATCAGAGCTTCTATACAAGAGAAGGACCAATCACCAATCACCATTCAACCATGTGACCTTTAACCCACCAAATCTCAACAAAACATAAATTACTGATTAAGCTAACATGCATCGTCTCATTAAATCAATGTTAAACTCAATAGAAGCACCTTAACTATTGCCAATTTTGTTCTAAACCCTAAATACTAAACGAAAAGATTGTAAGCATAACTAGAGATCTGATATCAGAGCTTCTATACAAGAGAAGGACCAATCACCAATCACCATTCAACCATGTGACCTTTAACCCACCAAATCTCAACAAAACATAAATTACTGATTAAGCTAACATGCACCGTCTCATTAAATCAATGTTAAACTCAATAGAAGCACCTTAACTATTGCCAATTTTGTTCTAAACCCTAAATACTAAACGAAAAGATTGTAAGCATAACTAGAGATCTGATATCAGAGCTTCTATACAAGAGAAGGACCAATCACCAATCACCATTCAACCATGTGACCTTTAACCCACCAAATCTCAACAAAACATAAATTACTGATTAAGCTAACATGCATCGTCTCATTAAATCAATGTTAAACTCAATAGAAGCACCTTAACTATTGCCAATTTTGTTCTAAACCCTAAATACTAAACGAAAAGATTGGAAGCATAACTAGAGATCTGATATCAGAGCTTCTATACAAGAGAAGGACCAATCACCAATCACCATTCAACCATGTGACCTTTAACCCACCAAATCTCAACAAAACATAAATTACTGATTAAGCTAACACTCACCGTCTCATTAAATCAATGTTAAACTGAATAGAAGCACCTTAACTATTGCCAATTTTGTTCTAAACCCTAAATACTAAACGAAAAGATTGTAAGCATAACTCGAGATCTGATATCAGAGCTTCTATACAAGAGAAGGACCAATCACCAATCAATATTCAACCATGTGACCTTTAACCCACCAAATCTCAACAAAACAAAAATTACAGATTAAGCTAACATGCATCGTCTCATTAAATCAATGTTAAACTCAATAGAAGCACCTTAACTATTGCCAATTTTGTTCGAAACCCTAAATACTAAACGAAAAGATTGTAAGCATAACTAGAGATCTGATATCAGAGCTTTTATACAAGAGAAGGACCAATCACCAATCACCATTCAACCATGTGACCTTTAACCCACCAAATATCAACAAAATATAAATTACTGATTAAGCAAATATGCACCGTCTCATTAAATCAATGTTAAACTCAATAGAAGCACATTAACTATTGCCAATTTTGTTCTAAACCCTAAATACTAAACGAAAAGATTGTAAGCATCACTAGAGATCTGATATCAGAGTTTCTATACAAGAGAAGGACCAATCACCAATCACCGTTCAACCATGTGACCTTTAACCCACCAAATCTCAACAAAATATCAATTACTGATTAAGCTAACATGCACCGTCTCACTAAATCAATGTTAAACTCAATAGAAGCACCTTAACTATTGCCAATTTTGTTCTAAACCCTAAATACTTTACGAAAAGATTGTAAGCATAACTAGAGATCTGATATCAGAGGTTCTATACAAGAGAAGGACCAATCACCAATCAATATTCAACCATGTGACCTTTAACCCACCAAATCTCAACAAAACAAAAATTACAGATTAAGCAAATATGCACCGTCTCATTAAATCAATGTTAAACTTAATAGAAGCACCTTAACTATTGCCAATTTTGTTCTAAACCCTAAATACTTTACGAAAAAATTGTAAGCATAACTAGAGATCTGATATCAGAGCTGGTATATCAAATCTTTTGACACTTTTCTCTTAGTCAAAATCAGCCAAGATTTGTTGTATTTCTTACCCTTTCTGGTAATATTCATCCAATAATTCATGTCACTTCGTTGTGCAGCTCCCACTTTGTATTTGTTTGCTATAAATAATGCATAAAAACATTTTTCGTCATAATTAAGAGGATTTTTTATAACAATGTCATTATTTATTATTAAATGTTGGAGCAATCCAAGTAATAAAACGCGATAATTGAGTTTTACATAGAAATTCTAACAAATAGTACCTATAACAAATAGTATAAGAAGGGTAAGTGAAGGCACTGCATCATAATCAAATACTTAAGATATGATATTTTTATTATCAAAATATCAAGTAGTCTTATCAATAGTCCCCATATGAATATTACTACTACTACTCTTACCTCTACTAGTACTACTAAACCTTCCTCTGCTACTCTACTCTT
>RDPX01000439.1:154336-183656 GCA_003991215.1 Morbakka virulenta | reverse complement strand
ATTGTAAGCATAACTAGAGATCTGATATCAGAGCTGGTATATCAAATCTTTTGACACTTTTCTCTTAGTCAAAATCAGCCAAGATTTGTTGTATTTCTTACCCTTTCTGGTAATATTCATCCAATAATTCATGTCACTTCGTTGTGCAGCTCCCACTTTGTATTTGTTTGCTATAAATAATGCATAAAAACATTTTTCGTCATAATTAAGAGGATTTTTTATAACAATGTCATTATTTATTATTAAATGTTGGAGCAATCCAAGTAATAAAACGCGATAATTGAGTTTTACATAGAAATTCTAACAAATAGTACCTATAACAAATAGTATAAGAAGGGTAAGTGAAGGCACTGCATCATAATCAAATACTTAAGATATGATATTTTTATTATCAAAATATCAAGTAGTCTTATCAATAGTCCCCATATGAATATTACTACTACTACTCTTACCTCTACTAGTACTACTAAACCTTCCTCTGCTACTCTACTCTTATTTCTACTAATACTGCTAAACTTACATCTACTACTACTACTACTACTACTCTTACCTCTACTATTACTACTACTAATCTTACCTCTACTAATACTACTACTATTATCACTACTACTGCTGCTACTTCTACTCGTACCTCTACTACTACTTCTACTTGATATTGCCTGTTTGATGACAACATAAAAACAACACAAAGTAGGCTATTTATTTCCTTGTTGTAATATATGACAAATTGGGGTTATAATTATTAATTTTATTATAATGCCTAATTTTTCTACTCACAGAGAATCCTGAGATTCCAAATGTGTATCTTGATGGTAAAGAAATTGAAGTGGTGGAAACATTCTGTTACCTTGGTGACACCATAAATGCCAGTGGAGGGGCGGATGCAAGTGTGACTGCAAGAGTGAGGAGTGGATGGAGGAAGGTCCGTGAACTATTGCCACTGCTAACCAGTAGAGTTCTATCTTATCCAGCCGAAGCCAGAGTTTACCAGGCATGTGTACGGGGTGTTATGATGCATGGCAGCAAACATGGCCAGTGAAAGCTGAAGATCTGAGCTTCTTGGAAAGAAATGACATAATGATGATTCGTTGGATGTGTTATGTAACCCTGAAGGGTTGGCTAAGCTCCATGGATCTCAGGAAAAGATTAAAGTTTGCATAGCATTAGTGAGTGCATGCAGAAAAGACGGCCTTGATGGTTTGGTCATGTGGAGAGAAAAGATGACGATGATTGGGTGAAGAAGTGCATATCAATAAAAGTGGAAGGTACTGTTATGAAAGGGAGACCAAAGAAAACATAGGAAGAAGCAATCAAATTGGATTTTAAGCAAAAAGGTGCCACCAAAGATCTAGTAAAGGACTGGGTGGCCTGGAAGTCCATTTTATTGAACCGTCCAACACGAGCCAGCGTGTAAAACGGACGTAAAACCGAATATGATGATGATAATGAAAAATAGTTGTTAATTGGTCCGGGTAACTAAAGACATTAGTTATTAACGGAGGATATTAATTGTTATATTGCTACACCCATTAATTAATTCGTAAGAAAACCAATTCAAAAGAAAAAAACACTGAGCTGATGCAAATGGCACGGGGAAAGCTCAAACCTTTGTCAGTGCTGTACAAACATTTCAGAGGTTGAAGGTTGAATTTGTTGAATTTTTCTGAAGTGCCTGTGGATTTAGCTCCTTTCCTTCAAACTTTGTCATAAATGGCAAAGTGATCACCGAAGAGAAAAGAGATGTTGAAAGATGGGCTTCTTATTTTAAGCAGATGGTAAATGAAGCTAGAACGTAATTGAAGCTACCAAAGAAGCTATCAGTCATTGAGCTCACTCTAAATGTGTGATTGAAAAAAGTCATGATCCAACTTTGAAGGATGGGAAAGGTCAGAAGCTACGATTTGTGTAGGTTAGCCATTGACAGTTTTCTCGCCATTTGTGAGGTCGGGTAACAGATACTGAGAGACATCATAATCAGCTAATGAAAAGCGAACATAACTGGGTATCTGAAAGAGCAATTACCAGTACACCGATATTCAAGCAAAAAGAAGATCACCTGGAGTGTGGAATATATTGTTGAATAAATTTTCTGTCACATACTTTCTAGTTATACGATAGGATAATCAAAGCAAGATAGCGAGAGATCGTTTCCTTATACCACAATCAGTTTTACTCGGTCAAGTGCTAAGGGACCATAGGCACCATCTTCAGTCCGTACATTCTCATGGAGAAACTGAGGAAGCAAGACTTTCCGTGTCATTTGGTTTTTGCTAACCAGGGAAAAGCCTATTAAAATGTTCCCAGGGACATTGTATGACATTCACTGCCTTAGTAAGTGTCTAATAAGTCGAAAAATGTCTGATACTGATCCAGGACATGTATAAAAATTCACAAACGGCTAGAAATGCAAGCAAGGCACAAAGCCTAGAAGACCGTGGGTTAACTGTCAGTCAAGGCAAAATAGCATTCATGACATGTGATATGATTGAGATGACTATTTTCCTAGACGGAACACCTCTGCATCGAGGCCAAAACTTTAAATACCTGGATTCAAAGTTCAACACAACTGCGTCTGTCGAAGACGAAAGAACCAACAGAATACCAAATGCCACCATATTTGTAAATGAAGATGCTCACGACCGTCATGAGATCAGGAAAGCTCAGCGGAGCAGACACTTGGGCAAGTAAAGAGGCGGATATCAGGAGGGTGAACAAAATAGAGGTGGAGATGCTGAGAAGAATACACTGTGAAGCATGAAGATATTGCTTACCAAGAGTGCTTATCAGAGTATGTAAACTGATGTGGTGTGGAAAACTCGCTAGAAGGAAAGAAATCAAACCAAGCTTAGCCTTGCAAAGCCTACAGATTTCTCTAGAGAAAAAAAAAGTCGACTGCCTAAAAGCTGGAATGAAGTTATTAAGGAAGACGTGGCTTCAGAAGTGTAACCCTTAACGTCGAAGGGAATTGCGAAGAATGACACTGCTAATTCCTAACAACAAGGACACATTTCGTTCAAGACCCTAGAAGGCTGTCAGACCATTGCTTGAGACATCTTTCAGGTATTGTTACTTCCAAGTTATTTAAGTGTGACAAAGCTATTTTAAGATCTCAACTAAAATTGATAAAGTGTATGATTTACTATTGGGTATACTAATTCATACAATTAAAAATTAAAACTTACAACAGTTCAATGGCATAAAAATGGTGATATGGGCTTTAGAATATAAAGTATTGTATATAATACATTAAGATCTGGCATTATCACCAGAGGATGTTGATAATATACCTGTAAGAATATGGGTGTTCATTGTTTTGTTTTGTTTTGTCCAGTACCTCTGAGTCCTGGCAATGAATACTTTATGATGTTTTAAACCGCTCAGACCTGTCAAATAGTTCCTGCAGACATTGTTGTCGTATTGTTGCTACTAAGTTATTTAAATTTGACAATACTATTTTAAGATCTCAACCAAAATAAGATTTAGAGCTTACCTTTTGTATCAATTACTTGTTGAGTTATTTCCATATCCTTAGCGATTGCATTATTCGCATTTTCAGTTATTGTTTTTCCATCTTGGTATGACTGTACAATGTTAAAATAACCTTTGACAACATCTTGCATTGCATTAATGACTGATTTGGTACGATGGCATGGGTGACCTAGTGCAAGAAATATGTAATAAACCTTGTTATAGTTACATAAAAGTACAAAGTGTCAAGTGTCAAGTTTGAAGTGTAAAGTGTAAAGTGTTAGTTACATATTTCAACTCTAACTTTAAAAGCCCTTAAACAGAAGGAGAATGATGATGTTGAAATGAAAAACTAGATATCTCATAAAAAAGGTAGGACAAATACTAAATTATTCATCATATGTTTACTGATTCATTTTTCCTTCTTTATTTAAGGACTCTGCTAACTTACTATATAATCATTAATTTCTTTTAATTTCATGCACAATGTGTACAAATCCATTTCTTTACCCTAGAGCTTGTCGCTCCTAGTTAGTACAATGTATCTCTGCACCAACCAATTGATTATCTTTTACATTTTAATTATAATTAAAATTAACAGTACTGCTAGTGGTAATGCTAATAATAATAGTAGCAGTAGTAGTAATAGTAGTAATAGTAGTAATAGTAGTAATAGTAGTAATAGTAGTAATAGTTGTAATAGTAGTAATAGTAGTAATAGTAGTAACAGTAGTAATAGTGGTAATAGTAGTAATAGTGGTAATAGTGGTAATAGTGGTAATAGTAGTAATAGTTGTAATAGTAGTAATAGTAGTAATAGTAGTAATAGTGGTAATAGTAGTAATAGTAGTAATAGTAGTAATAGTAGTAATAATATTAATAGTAGTAATAGTAGTAATAATATTAATAGTAGTAATAGTAGAAATAGAAGTTATAATTTTAATAGTAGTAATAGTAGTAATAATATTAATAGTAGTAATAGTAGTAATAATATTAATAGTAGTAATAGTAGTAATAATATTAATAGTAGTAATAGTAGTAATAGTAATAATAGTACTAATAGTAATAATAGTAGTAATAGTAGTAATAGTATTAATAGTAGTAATAGTAGTAATAGTAGTAATAGTATTAATAGTAGTAATAGTAGTAATAGTAGTAATAGTAGTAATAGTAGTAATAGTAGTAATAGTAGTAATAGTAGTAATAGTAGTAATAGTAGTAATAGTAGTAATAGTAGTAATAGTGGTAATAGTGGTAATAGTGGTAATAGTGGTAATAGTAGTAATAGTAGTAATAGTAGTAAAAGTAGTAATAGTAGTAATAGTAGTAATAGTAGTAATAGTAGTAATAATTGTAATAGTAGTAATAATTGTAATAGTAGTAATAGTAGTAATGGCAGTACTAGTAGTAATAGTAGTAATCGTAGTAATAGTAGTAATCGTAGTAATAGTAGTAATAATTTTAATAGTAGTAATAGTAGTAATGGCAGTACTAGTAGTAATAGTAATAATTGTAGTAATAGTAGTAATCGCAGTAATAGTAGTAATAATTGTAATAGTAGTAATAGTAGTAGTAGCGGTGATAGAAAAACAATGAATTCCTTTTTTCTGACAGGCTGATCTTCTAAAGAGAAAGAAAGTGGAAAAATAAACTGATGTTTTATCTTCGAAGTTGATTAAATACTATTTTTTTTGACAATTAATATTCTAAGTGGCTCCAAGTTCCCCCCAGCTTTGAGCTCCTTATGTAAAATTTTATTTGCTAATATAAATACTATTCCTTAAAATGATCGAAATAGTAGGTTATGAAAATGGGTGGTTTGTACAAAATATCAGTTATAACTATTTATTTCTATTTCTATGTAAAACATCTTTATTCAGGACTCATCGTATCAGATAAAATAAAAACTGTTTCTATGCACGTTTCGTAAGAAAAAAAAGGTAATATGTGAGAAGTGACAATAAAAGCCAAAAAGAAAAAGACTTTAGTAGAATACCAAACTAATTATTTCTTAATTACTATTTGATTAATTAGTCTCTATATTTTTAGTTTCACTGTAAAAAATTACGAGTCATATTTTAACAAAGTTGCCTTCTTCCCTTTTTCGGTGAAAAATCTGACTGAATTCAGTTTCTCTAGAAAAACAACGATGAGAATTACAAAAACGTTGTTACGCAGTCAACTTTTAATTAAAAAATCCAATTAGTTACTCCTAAATTGATCTACAGTTTACAGGTTGGCTGATTTTACTTTGTATGTCAATTAATTGACCTACGTTTAAAGACCAATAATACAAAAAGACCATATGCCACTGACTACCTTTATGCCAAGGTTCATAAAAAGGTTTTTAAAAAGTTGGGGATTTAGCCAGGTATTATGGCTAAATGGTCACCTATCACCTGGTATAGGATTATTATTATTATTGTTATAACTATTATTATTATTATTATTGTTGTTATATTATATACGAATTTTTTTTACAGGATGCATCTACAGTCATATCATATTTACACTATGTACACATTTATACTGTTATCACAGATGTCCTCATAAACCATACAGTTTGATGGGAAAACTGAGACTTGTACTATGCCTCCTTCACTCTCCAGCAAAATAACGAGGAAGTATTCAAAAATAATTTTCCTGCTAAGGAGGCAAGGTTGTTTTAATGAGGGTTTGAAAGATGACGAGAAATCTTTTCATTGAAGAGAAAAAGGAAAATTTCTACTTCATATGGAAGAAAGAGAGCTTCAAAACCAAGCAACGAGGAATCAAATAAAATCATACTGTGCAAAAAGACCAACACAGAAGGAGGAAAAAAAATCCTTGACATGCTTCAGAAAAAAGTATACCTTGACTTTTATTAATCAAAACTATGTCAAACAAAGCAAATTATACTCATAGTTCATTAATATTGTTTTTTGTTTTATACCTGGGAAGGTTGGTTCAATTGGAGTTGGAAGATTTTCAATAGTCACATGTGGGGAGAGTGATTTAGAAGTCGTCGCAGCCCATGGAGAGGACATCTGCATAGCTTTTGTGGTTTTGTCGCTTTTTACAATGGCAGCTGGAAGCTCAGGCTCAACAATGTTCAAGAGCCGACTTTCAGCTTCATTTGGGGGGTTTCTGTTTTCTTCTTCTGTTACTCCTCCTCTACTCCTTTCAGCATTTTCCTTTCTTGAAATTACCTTGTTTAAATTGGCCACACGTCGTCGTACTCTATTGATATCTGCACGTTTAAGCTTTAACAAAGTTCCTTTGGCGGAAAGGCCTCCTATCCAATTAAATTCTGTCCTAAGAATAACGTCAGCTGTACATGAAAAGAAAAAGACAAGGAAATTAATTAATTATAGACAGAATGATATGATAAAATTTCATAAGGGTTACAAGCTGCAGTGGTATTGCGTCAATAATTGAAATAATAATAATAATAATAATGATAATAATAATTAATAATAATAATAATAATAATAATTGAAATTTAATTGACCTACAAGTATAGTCTTGTATAAAAAGTATCATTCATAACTCTCAATAAAGCTCCATAAGTGACTTCAATGCACTCACGATTTAAAGATTTACACAGAAAACAAAATTGTGTAAATATTGTTTATTTTCGTTATCAAAGTCAATAAAGAATTCTTAGAACTGATTTACTATGGATACTAATCATCGAAAATGAGAATACTTCTTTCATAAAATGTATACTGGAGGCCTGTAACAGTTTTATATTTGTAGGCACAGTCTCTTCAAAGTTCCAAATTGCTTACAAAGCTTTTTTCTTGTCTTAGCACATTTTAGTATATTCCAGCTTACTTATAAATGAATATTGATTAAAAAGAATTCTGTTTCAACTAAAAAGAATTAAATATTAAGTCAGTTACATGAATTGATAAAAGTAGAAGAATTATTGACTTTGGTTTGAGAGGCCAACCAGCAGGAAGCAGATTCTGCAACATGGGTGAGAACGTAGCTTTTTAAGTAAAGTTCATAACTTTATTTGTGAGAAAAATTACTAAACTATTCCTTGCAATTCCCACTTGCAAAGTTTTCAATACAACTTGTGTAAAAAACAAGCTTTTAAATTCACTTTTTAGGTACAATTTTATATAACTTTTCTACTATCTAATAATATAAATCCGTCCTCCTGTAATACCAGAAAACGTCTTCTTTATTGGAGATTAGTCATATTGAAGCTTGAAATCAGTCTCTCGTGATTTACCTTCCATAGTTTCGTATCTTAACTAGTTTCCTTTCTTGTATCATGGGCTTTCATTCCTTCTTTATGCCAGCTCTTCATCTCTTTTTCTGCCTATTATCTTATTGTCATCTGCATTCAAATAAACTCTTTTTCTTCTCTTTCCTTTATGTGACTAAAGCATCTCAAGATAGCATCACTTGCATTTTCCGCTAGAGAGAGTATTCTAGCCATACTGCAGGTATCTGCCCATTTTCTAGCTTCTCTTGTCAAAATTCCTGCAATTCATTGCCCCATTCGCATTACCTTTCACTAAATCAGAACTTCTCTCTTCTTTCTTTACTCTCTTGAAGTACAAGAAAGACCAAAATTTCTTTCTTTTATTTCCTATGGAGATTTTAAGTTAAAAAGTGGAGACTTATCCGTACAAGAATATTAAGGTTGGAATATATGCATGTTACATCATTTAAAGATTGGAATAGATAAAAAAATAAAGCGACACAATGCCAAAAAAGTCTTTTAATTACTATCGAAATTTTTATATATGAATGTCTTTCCTACCTATTCTTTCAAAAAAGTTCTCAGCTACACACAACCTTTTTTCAGTTGTCTTACGATTACGTCGAGAGTATGCAATATTAAATTGGTGACATCGTATTTCTGAATTTTTTAAGTCTTTGTCAACCCAAATGGAATTGATGTTTATATTATTATGAGTGTTTTTCCAAGTTTGAATTTCATTTAAAATGTCTTTTACTTCTTGTTCGTGCTTCTTCATTGCGGAGATTTCTATTGACATCTTTGCCTTTGCATCGCTTAGGTACTTATCTTCTTGAACGTTTTCAAAGAGAGCCTGAAAGGAATGAAAGAATGGAATTTAAGTGATCTTAACTTGAAATCAGATGAAGACTTGGCACAGAAAATATAGTCATATAAAAAATGTTGGTAATTAAATGTTATGTTCTGAGCTATGATAAAAATAATCAGTTACCCTGCATTCTAAAATTAAATAAACACAGTTAGGGAAATATAACCCTGGTGAGGTCTTTATCTTACGATTATGTTTCTACTATCAATACGTGTGCTACACTAAGGCCCCAATGCGCGTCACAACACCTGACCTGTTACCAGAGAGGAGAGCTCAAACAACAGGCGCAACATTTCTAAATTTTCAAATCTAACTCCCAGGGAATAAAGATCTAGTTTACCAGCAGTATTTGAAGTTAGTTCACTCCAATATAGCATTAAATTAATATTTCGTAATTTCAGTGCAAGTATAAATAAGATCTTGATCATGGCTATTTGGAACTTGTTAGCTCTTTATTGATGGTGACAACAAAATAGTAATTTTAGTTATTGGTTGGAGTGGGTTCTGTATTTGTAAGATGAATTTTAGGCTGAGAATGAAATCAATTATATCTATGTTATGTCCACTGCAGTGGGGACAGTCTGCAGTGTCTTTTAGTCGCCATTTGTACATGTTGATTGGTTTGTGTCAGTTGGAAGGATTTTCCGTCGACGTTGACAAGGGTCTTTGTAGCTTGTCTGTAATCCAGATGGAATGTAGCAGATACTGATTTGGTGGTTTTCATTTTTAAGTACCATTGGTCAAAATAGTTTTTAAGCTGTGTTGTTTCTTCGCTGAGATTTTTCAATTACACTGGTCTACAAAAAATTTTTTTAATTTGTGCTGATATCCATTTAAGGTGTTTTTATACAATTTTGGTATGCTGATTCCAAATCTGGTATTCATTTTGGCCCATCACGTCAGGATTTTTTTATTTTTGACTTGGTGGTTTTTAAAAAATCAGCTATTTTAGAAAATATTTCAATATTTCAAAATATATAAAATTGATGTTTTTTCTAATGTGTTAGACATCTGCAGTCTAAACTCATTATGGGCTGATAACTGTTTAAAACTCAGTTTATTTGGAGATAAAACTACAAATTGAATAGTAATTTGAAATTTTCATAATAAAATATGCGTCATGTTGTCGTGATCCATATTTTTTAAGCTTCTTTTGCTCGCAGAGTCCAAATCACATCAAAAAGGGGATATGGTTAAAAAAAGAAAACAGATTGTCACAATAAGTTATGTTAACACAAGATCAGAAATAAATACAACATTTGATATTGTTTCGTTTGTTTCACCATAAACCATGCTGCGATGTTTCATTCTATGAAAGAACTTGAGAGCTGTGGAAGAAATTGAAGTTGAGAGCTGGCTTACTTCGTTTAATAGACCGGCAGTAGTCTGCCATCATATGAGCACTCCATTTTCCTTGATACCTGGTCTCCATGTCTTTGATATCCTGGTGGAATCGCTCTCCTTGCTCGTCACTCACATCCCCACAGTTGTGAGGAAACTGATCAAGGTGATTGTGCAAAAAAAAAATGCACCTTGATACTCATGTTTGATCCAAGGCGTTGATATGCATCCAACATTTTCTTCATAATTTCTTGATAATTTTGCTGACCTTTTGTTGCCAAAAAGGTTTGTACGACATCAACGAATCCTCGCCACGCATCTTCTTCAACAGGATTCATAAAACTTATCAAGTTCGAGTCCTTCATCATCTTTCTTATATCCGGCCCGTCAAAAACTCCAGTCTTCAGCTTCTCAATACTTAGTCCAGGAAACAAACGGCAAATGTATTGGAAGCATTCTCCCTCCTTATTCAACGCCTTAACAAATTGCTTGATCAGACCCAACTTTATATGTAAAGGAGGGAGATATATCCTGTCTCTGTTTACAAGAGGCTCGTTTACGATATTCTTGTCTCCTATTTCGAGTGACTCGCGCAGCTCCCAATCTGTTTTAACCCAGTGGTTGGTTTTATCGCGACTATCCCACAAACATATAAAACACGGATTCTTTGTATAACCAGATTGCTGACCAAGGAGGAAATTGACCATTTTCAGGTCCACACAGAGATTCCAGTTATGTTCAGTGTATTCTATACATTCAAGAACTTGTTTAATTGACTCATACGTTTCTTTCAGTGATGTGAAATAGCCAATCGGAATTGAACCGTATTTATTAGTATTGTGTAATAGCACACATTTCAAACTTCGTTTTGAGCTGTCAATGAATAAGCGCCATGAGTTTGCATCATAAGCATGAAGGCCAAGCTTCAGCATTACCGGTCCTACATTATTGCAAACAATAATGTCCTCAAACTCTTGAAAGTGTGGAAGAAATTCAATATCCCTGTTACGATAGTATGTCACATTCGTCTTTTCACAAAGAAAATTTCTTTCCTTCAGGCGCGAAGCCAGCAGCTCAGCAGATTTCTTTGAGAGATTTAAATCGCGAATTAGGTCACTCAGATCATCCTGATTGAATAGATTCGGTTCACTTGAATAACCAACATAATCAGCACTGTTATCAAAATCCATGTCTTCACATTCAGATTTAGTTTCAGCTGATACGTCTAACACCGGATCTTTTGCCAATGATACAACTGAAGCAGGTACATCTAGCAGTTCTTTGAAAGTTGGTACTGGCTGTTCATCTGAGTGTGGTTCCGGTCGTCTGGCAGAAGGAATTGATGGGTAGCATATACTTTTCCGATTTTTTTTGTTATATCCAACAACGTTCGTCATACAGAAATAGCAATCGTCAAAATGATTGGTAGGTTCACGCCAGATCATGGGAATTCCGAATTTGAGCTCCTTTTGTTTGCCTTCGGTCCAGCGCCGAAGAGCCTCTTTGCAGGCTTTGCAGACAATGTGTGGAGCCCATGGCTTATCCTGATCGCCAGGCTTGATTTTGAAATATGTGTAGAAGGCTTTCTCGTAAAATTCATCAATCGATTTTCTGTTTTGTTCAAAGGTAAACTCTCCACGTGTGTAGCAGAAAATGTCTTTATTGTTCTTACATTATCTAGACAACTCTATTTTCTATAAAAAATAACATTTTATACTATTTATTTACACCTGCAGTTTATAAATAAAAGTCGCAAAATCAATATTGAAAATTTTAACACGATCAACGGCATCCAAAATCTATGACACAATCTACAAATAACACAAAGATTTGTATTTATACTTTATTCTGCTACTAAAAAACGTCTATTGTTCAATTGACAAGAACCCACAAAAGATACCTTTATATGCTCAGACAGTGCTGTCTGTGGATTTCAGACAGTGCTGTCTGAGTATTTAAAACAGTTTTGTCTACAAATAAAGTCTGAAATTAACTATCTGTTTTATCATCGTATCTCTTTTATTACCTTATTCACGAAAATTTGTGTAAAGTTTGTTGCACGAAAAATGTTATGAAATGCTGTGATGCCTGAAACATGCTCTAAATTAGTCGATTTTGAAAAAAAAATCACTTGGTGAATAAAAAAATATCCTGACGTGTTGGTCTAAAATGGACATCAGATTTGAAATCAGCATATAAAAATTGTACAAAAACACCCTCAGTGGATATCAGCACAAAAAATGTGTTGATCAGTGTTATATTCCAGTTGTTTGATTGCTGGAGGAATTGGTTGACAGGCATGTCATTTATATATACACTGAATAGAGTGTAAAGTGTAAAGTGTAAATTGTAAAGTGTAAAGTGTAAAGTGTAAAATGTAAAGTGTAAAGTGTAAAGTGTAAAGTGTAAAGGAAGATGTTAAGAAGACATGAAAAACTTACTCAAAAAGCTGAATATAATTAGAACTGATTTAAATGAGTTGTGCCAACAGGTTCTGTACTAAAGCTGAGAGCTACATCAAATAACATAGGCACCTTCTAGGGTAACCACCTAGCATATATTAAATATACCATATACTTCAATCCAGCATTGACGTATTAAATATATTTGTCTCCTGTTTAAAGTATTGCCACTAACCCTGATTGAACCTGCTCTTCTCAAACTTGATTGAACCTACTTATCTCAAACTTGGTTGAACCTACTTATCTCAAACTTGATTGAACCTACTTATCTCAAACTTGATTGGACCTACTTATCTCAAACTTGATTGAACCTACTTATCTCAAACTTGATTGAACCTACTTATCTTAAACTTGATTGGACCTACTTATCTCAAACTTGATTGAACCTACTTATCTCAAACTTGATTGAACCTACTTATCTCAAACTTGATTGAACCTACTTATCTCAAACTTGATTGAACCTCCTTATCGCAAACTTGGTTGAACCTACTTATCTCAAACTTGATTGAACCTACTTATCTCAAACTTGATTGAACCTACTTATCTCAAACTTGATTGAACCTACTTATCTCAACCATTACTTCAAAGCATCAATTCAGAATTAAATGATTATCACGACACCAATGATTAAATGTTATTTAACTACTTTACTATAACATCAGGTAGTACTTAGTACGCATGCTACAATATTCATGTCAAAAATAAGTATGGCTGTGGGTATTTGTGTGTATGTTAATGTGCCTCGAATGGAATCGCACACAGGGCAACATAATAGACTCAAACTTGGTATCAGTGTACTTTGAAATCTTGTGAAGAGCACTTCTTGTCTGCTGATTTTATGTATTTCTGAAGGAAGAAGGGGTGCAAATGCCTAAAATATTGGTTGCGTGGATCTATTATCCATATATAGAAGAACCTCCAATTTGTGGAACACTTTGCCACACAATAGCTTCCTGGAGGACTACAACATGGACATCTTCAAATTAAATGTCAATAAACACTTGTCAAAACCATCCTTAAAAGTCATCAAATTTTATCCATTCATTTATATTTTTCGTCCCTTACACAATACTTATCATCATCCACCTTTCAGTCTATCCATCTCATTAACCCTCATCCTCGAGTGGCTTTTAGCCTTGATGTGTAGTGACTCACTAGTACATAAAAAATAAATAAAAGCATATACTCAAAAAGCTGAACTTAACCAGGCAACGTAGAAAGCCCACATTTAGCGTCAATGCCCGCCATAACTTTATACTGAACATATATTATTTATATAGTCCAACAGAATGTACTGTTGTGCGTACTTCAATTTTTGTTAATCTTATGAGCTTATTTATGGCTAATTTTTGAGTGGTCTCTTAAAAGAACATGAATTCTTTTATAAGAAAGTTTTTTTATTTAGTTTAGATTTATTGACGATGTCATTTTCAAATAGCAGTATGATTGTTTTTTAACTGTAACACTTTATGGTATATGTATACACCTTCCTCTAGACGTCTTCCCATTCTAGAGAACCTCCCACTCAATGATACGGGACCGCAACTTTTGATATGACTAGACTTTTCTCTCTCGCTCTTCATTACTTTAACTATCTTTCTTATGCCGAATCCAGTGTCTGGTTTTCTCACATATGGCTTGGATTTTTTTCGCAATACCATTTGAGTGGATATGTGAAAGAAATGTGTTTCTTGCCCTGTTAGGTTACACTATGTACTGTTAGTTCTTAATTCAGATCACGCAGAAGGCTATACCTCACATAAATATACAATGAATATATATGTGTATATATATGTATATATATGTATATATACAGTATATGATGAATTGTAAATTGTGCTAATGTATAAACGTTGGTATCAAAGAAAAATTGTGTGAATTTTAGTTATTTATATTACGGGATGACTATTTTTTGTGATCCTTACAATTTGTCTCAAAGGGAAGAGACCATTGTCTATGGTGGTTTAGAGAATATTATAACAAACTTCATTTCATTCATTTTTATCAAAATTTATTTCATTTAAAAACGAGTAAGATGAGATTGTTAGGAAAGAAGAACAACGGATCTTAAAAGATACTCATTGATTGAATAATAGCAATGTTCATATTTACCCTAGCCTCAGCAACTTTATTTCTTGCAGCTTTTTTGCTCCATATCTTTTTTGCTTCACATTTTGATATACATATAGGGTTATAAAAGGCTTTTCCCTGATCTCTCCACTTAATACTTCGAACTTTTCTACCATTAATGGAACCGCTTTTCTCTAACCTTGCAGTTGGTAGTCGAACTGAAAAATAAAAGGAAAAATAAACTACTTTGCAATTGTATTTTCTTGGAGTTTCTTTCAAAATGTATTTTGGTGGAGATAGGAAACAGCTGTGGTTCAGTAGTTTTGCATGCTACTTAACCAAGGTCGATATTAAGACCCATGCGTGCCTAAGCACCTGATAGTGTTCACGTAACAATGGTTCCCGTCATATTTCTACAAGAAACTAACTCAATGTGTAATCATTTTTATTAAACTACAAACTGTCTTAACACATATACATAGACACAAGTGTTAGAAAGCACAAATTCATGAAAAGTGTCATTACATTTCATTCGTGGCTGGTCCACTGGTACGATGTAATGGAATGTTTACTTACTTGTACAACTTGTGCTTCGTATGTAGCATCAGCTTGGGTGTTACATATTAAGCATATATCTGGTTATATGTCTGATCAACATTGCCAACAAAATGACTTGAAGCCAAACCCTAGTAAAACCAAGATATGCAGCTTCGATCGAACTCTGTCCTTCAAGAAGCATATCTACAGCGTCAAGGCAAAGTGAACACCTGAAATAATCTTCTGAGGAAGTTGACCAACAGCCGGTGGCTTCCTGAACAGAACACCATTCGCACCACAGCTTTAACACGTTTTTCCGCCGTGGAGTATGCATGCTCTACATGGGCCAGATCTACCCATGCCAAGAAACTGGACGCAGTCTTCAATCAATCCTGTCGTATTATTACAGGGTGCATTAAATCAACCCCAGTGCCATGCCCCTACTCCATTGTTGGCATTGCTCCACCCGACATTCGCTGGAAAACAATCAGGAAGGCTGAAAGAAGCAAAGTCGATGCAGACGAGTGGCACCCTTTTCAACAGCAACAAGTTGCCCGAAAGCGCTTGCGATCTAGGACAAGCGTCCTGAACACCACTTAACCTCTGAACTACGATCCAAAAGAGTAAATAGAGCAGAAATGGCTGGAATAGTTGAACAAGCACGGAGAGGCTGGACAGCAAGAGATTGGCAGTTGCATTTTGCCTGATAAAGAACTTTCCAGTAGATGTGGGGAGAATTGAAAAGTATGGAAGACCCTAAATCGCCTCCGAACCGAAAATGGAAGATGCATATCATCCCGCAAGAAGTGCGGATTCGCTACAACAAATACCTGCAGCTGTGGATTAGTACAAACAATTCCCCACCTTCTTTACTTTCCCACTGTATCAGGCTACTAACGAGCTGACCTGGAGCTCCTTTCAGAGGAGGCTATAAATTGTGCACGTTTCTGGAGTACAAGAGTTTAGCAGGACTAAAAGAAGAAAATGAACTTTGCCAAGATATCATTCTCTAATTTCAATAGAGTTGTCTTATTGGTAGTATAACTACAGGTATCACAGTATTTTATTCAATTTGTTTCATGTCCTCTTTGACTGTGGATATCTATATTGTTAATATGAGTACAATTTGTCTATATATTGGATATTGGCTGGGCTTTTCCGAGTTACACCTACTATTTGCCTTCCACGGATACTGGTTTATTCCCGGTTACAGCTATTATTTGCCTTCCACGGAGAGATAAAATACAAATGAAAAAAACCCACCTAACCTATCTAAATCAACTCAAATCTAAATTTATCTAAATTTTTTAATGGTCAAGAACCACACAAGGCATAAATGCCACTAAGTGTACGGAACTATATATAAATGACAGAAAAAATAAAACAAAGAGTTAAACAACAAAAAGAGACAAAAGAAGAAGATTAAGTCAAGAGATCAAAGATGATTGAGTCGTTCTTCCTATGTATCCAAGCATGCTTTTCTTCATCGATTTTCTGAGAAAATATAACTCTTCGCTACATGACTCTTGGTCTCAAAACCAAGCATCCTTTTTGTTTAAGCTTCAATCAACTCTACATAACATACGTTTCGGAAAGATTCTAATTAAAATGTAACCTGTGATGCAGAAATAACATCTTTCTTTAGTCTGTCTATCTTTGGTCGTTATTTTTTAAAATCTAAGAAATGACTGTTTTCCCAATATCTTGAATAATTCTACACTGATTATATTTTGTTACGAAGCTGTGTGGCTCTTTATTTTCTTCATAGCGTCAGTTATTTTGTCCCATGTGACAGTTCCCGTACCCACATTCATTACCCGAGCGTAAGGTACGCTTCTACAGTGGAACTATGATTGGGAAGCTGCTTGGTTAAGGATATCTTAACTATATCTTGGTTAGGGAGTTGTTCTGCCTAGCTTGCATCTTGTTCTGCTTCTGTTCTTACAGATTGACCATTTCAATCCTTATAAGGCACATGACGATAATAGTTTTTCCCTAGGAATTGTTCACAAAGCTTAAACTGCTTTGGAGTATCATCTTTCTCTGTTCTTCTCTTGTTTCCTGTGTTCTTCGTTTAGCGCGGTGTTATCTGGGGGTCCCCAATTTCAGTTGTAAATTGGGCTTGTGGATCTTGGTAAATAAACTTTTAATTATAGAACCTGTATTCCTTGTGCAAGCTATCGTCATAAAAGAAATCATTTATCAGCTTTTTAATGTCGTTAATGATTCCTGCCTTTCAAATATTTCTACAAAGTTGAGAAGCTCTCCAAACCTGGCATAGAATTTTACATTCCAATCATTCCTTAATAATTTCTAGTTTTGGCTTGAAAGGTTCGCCTATTATATTTTGCAGCCTTTTCTGAAGTCCTTCTTTTTTTATTAACTAATTAATAGTACAGTTTTTATAATCATATTTGTCTTAGCACTTACCATATTCGCACCGGTCAACACAATCTGCAGATATATCATCCTTGAGTTTGTCAATATCCTGACCTTCACTCCATATCCCCTTCTCAAATGACGAAACTTCTTTCTCCTTTTCTGCGCTGACAATATTTGATGTTTCACTTGCTTTTTCTATCAGTGCTTGTGCTACGCTCTCATAATTTTGCAATCTGTTCGTTACTTTGCTCCAAACATTACTCAATTCTTTAGTTGTCTCTCTTTCTATTTGGTCTCCGGAAACACGAAAAGTGACCTAAAATGAAGTTGAAAAGAGAGATAAAGCATTTTCAATAGCTTTTAGGCAAAGCTGTAAAAAAGTTAATAATTTGACCTAAATTGTACCTTCAATTTATCAGATGAGTCACCTATAACAAGTATCTAAGTTCATTAAAAGTCAAGAGTAACAGAAAAAGGATAGCAGAGAACAAGACTAAAAAACCTTCAGTCTGTGAATGCGAGCCTAGTATGTTTTTTGTACATGCAGAAGTGTCAAGAAAGATCAATTTTTAGAAAGAAATGTATAATGAAGTGCAAATAAACTCAGTGTATACCATTTTTATCAAAATTCAATTTTTCTTTGCATTGCTGCATGATCACTGTAATATTTGAACACAACCTTAACGTCTCTGGTTTCACTCAGACTAGCAGAGATGCAAATGTGATCAAGTTGTCTACCAGCCTCATGTGTAGGTACATCCAAAATCTGTTCTAATTGAAAAATCATTCAGGAATTTTGAGAAAATGCTCTGCTCTTTGGCATCAAAACTAAAGTCGCCAATCACCAATTACTCCATAGTAGGTGTGTAAATGTGTTTCAAGTAATCCACCACTTGTTGTAAATTAGCATCTTGAGACATATACACAAGAATAACTTGAATATTTTCTTTGTAGACAAATAACTGAGAATTAATGAACAAAGAAATGTCCATAAAGTACTTTATGCATAGAAGTGTCTGTAACGAAAAGATAAATGGTCCAAGAACAAGAACAAGGAAAATATTAAGATGTAGAAGCGTGGTAATACCTGCTCACGCATAGAAAACAAGTAGGTCAAAGAAAACTAGCTGCGGAAGACTTATTGATGAGCACTTTGAACTGGTGAAAATTACCGTAAGAAGGAAACCAAGAAGGAAGAAAAAAATTCTAGAAAAATGCAGTGCAAGAAAAGAAAATGAAATATTAAATCTCTACACTTAAAGAAAGTAAAGTAAAGTAAAAAATCTGCATAAATATTTTTGCCCAAAAGCTTTAAAACTAAGTATCCATTTTATGTAAAAGCTTACTTTTACATCTGTTCATTACATTCCTTCCTGTTTCTAACCAATCTCAATAAAGTTAAACTCTTTTACTATTTAAAGAAATATTTCAAGGTTTTAAAAAATTGCTTAACAAAATATTGAATAGCTTTTAAAATGAGTACTGATAAAATTGTAGTGCGGAATCCTATTAATCAGTCAAATGTTGACAATACTGATAATGGAAAATCGAAGGGCCTACTAATTGAAAATATTGAAAGAGTACAAATGCAATCGACCACTTTGTTCTCGATGATAAAATCTTTGATTAGAAACTACTTGACTTGACTTAGGTACTTACTTACTTAGTCTTTAATCACCTGTTCATGTTTTCAGTATACTTTAAAGAATTGACAATATTATTTGTAATGATCAAAAACTTGCCACTTTCACTTAAATTGATTCTCCTGGTTGTAGCCAAGTGTATACGATATTGACTTATTAAAATATAGAAAAGAAATGACGTCATCATGAATTCATGAAAAATTTCGGGATTTTTTTAGAAAAATTATTGAGTTCTAGGGGTTTTTGCCTCGATTTGGGATTTTTTTTGGCTTCGATTTGGGATGTTTACAAATTTCAATCTGGCAACCCTGGAGATTAGTGTTATTCTCTCAATATTGTCTTAATTAAAAAGTACTTCACTCTCTTTTAGGGATTAATCAAATTCAGTTCTAATTAGTTATGTTGAAAGAACTAAATCATTTTTCATCTATGTAAGGTAGTGTACTATGTGTCTCGTCTGATTTACAAGGACCCTACAATCAGGATTGCTTGCAAACACCTCAATTTAGATGCCTTTATAAAAAGGCAAGAAATCTTTGGAGGTTCTATGAGAATTATATAATTTCTCTACTCTATAAAAAAGAAATTGAGCACGATATTTTTATTTTTCTAAGTTAAGACAATCCTGTCTAATTTAAAACATAGATGATGGTGTCCATTGAGCATTCTTTCTTAACCCATAATTCTAAACTTTGGATCAAAGTGATTTGATGTTATTTACATTCTGTTTTTCCACTTCTTTTCAGTTAAAACTGCTTTCTCAATATTGTTTTTGCTACATGTTAATGTTGCGATTTGTTAGGACTTTATGAAGCGATAGGGTGTATCCTTACCAGTTATAACCGTAACTCATTTAGAGATCTGGAAATGAGTTCTTTTGGGTATAATAAAGCACGTGTGATCAGATGTTGTGAGAAATGAAAAGGGAAGGTCAGTTTAAGAGTTGAACCAATTTAAGTTATTATATTCTATAAATATAATGTTTTGTTGATACTCGATTTTATCGTTTATTGTTTTGTTAACTGCGAACTCGTATTCTATCAGATCAACTATAATTACACTAGATTATATAGCACAGATACGTCCAAGAAATGGGAGCCGTTTCTTAAATTAACTGTCTTTAAAACTGTCTTTTTGTCTGTTCTTTTCAGTATTGTTTTGTTTAGGGTTTTTTGCTATCAAGAATATCATTAAGTGTTTTTGAAGCTATCAATCCCACACCCTCAAGTTGTCTTCGATTCATATCCATTCGGACCAGAAATAATTTTTTGCAACCCCAATAGAATATTCAAATTATATGCATACATTGTCAAAAAGCTCTACATTTCTAATGCAACTCTGTAACCTTCATATGCCTATGTAAGGTTGAATCAAGCCCAAGTGGACTTAAATTTATAAAATACCTCATTAGAAATAGACTATGTAATACCATGTATGACCATGTAGATGCGATAAAGAAATATAGGCCGGTATTGGAATAGCAAAAAGCACTTTTGCTAGAATGAAAAATGTTATTACCAATCCAGTACTGTCCATCCAGATCAAACTACGTGTTCTTAATTGTTACATTTTACCGATACTTTTATATGCCTGTGAGACTTGGACGATAAGTAAACAAATGATGAAACGTCTAGAGGCAACCGAAATGTGGTTATACCGACGCATCCTCCGAATATCATGTGTAAACCATATTACAAACGAGGAAGTTTTGGCCAGACTTGATAATAAACGTAGCATTATAGAAACTACTAGGGAAAGAAAATTTAGTTTTTTGGGAAATGTTATTAGAAAAGGAGAACTCGAAAACCTCATACTAACAGGGAAAATAGAAGGGTCGAGAAGTAGGGGAAGAAAGAGGTTAATGTTTGTGGATGAATTGGCAAAAATTTAAAATTGTTCGATGATAGATCTATTTCGCGTTGTGAAGGATAGGAGATTGTATAAAACCATGGTCGCCAACGCCTTAGTAAGGTACGGTACATAGAAGAAGAAGAATACCATGTCTAATAAGTGTTTAATTGTGATGATATCTGAAAACAAAAAAGTATGTGATGTAACATATTCAACAGAAAAACTATTAGAATATTTGATAAACATTACACTGTAGGAAAATGTATATGAAAAAACTACTCTGCATAGAAGAATTTCTAATTTTTTAAAGTGAAAGGACTTCGAAATCGAAAAATTGTAATATAGAAATTAACACCTTAAGAATTAGTCTAGATTCCACTTAACGGTTAAACTCCAGTGAAAAATAATTGTAGTGCCTTAAGACTCTAATGTTTTATAAAATAAACAGATATAATAAATACAAATAATAAATAATTGTTCAGAATTAGACTCGAAATAGGGAGTAGCATTGTTTCGAATCTAGTTCCTAATAAGTACATCATTATCTGTTTGATAGTTAATCATATTTTTTCCTTTACTAATCTATATATAAAATATATTTGGTTCCTAAAATTTTTTTCATCAATTAAATAAAACTTTAATTAATAAATAAATTGATTTAGATTTATTTACATGAGCAATAGACTTTGTAATGTCTTGCAACGGTGAAACTACATATATCTCTCCTTCACATTCCAGAATCGAAAAGAGTGTGCCACTGATTTCCGTCATAAATGATCTTGAATTCCCGTCCGAGGATTTCATTTCCACTCCCATGCTGACAAATGTTTCCAATCCAATTGTTCTTAAGCCACCTACTAACTGCAGAAAAATTCAAAATTAAGATATTAATTCTGTTTTAAGTAAGTCATAGTACCAATACATACTGCACGGGGCTAGTGATAAAACATCTGCTTACTATAAAAGGTTCATCGGGGTTCCATTCTTCCTGTTCCAGTGGATGTGCTGTGTAGAAGTTGATTCTTTGTGAAATGTGTAGTTTAAATTGTAAAAAGCATAATTTTGTCTACTAGGGCATTGCGTTGTGTAATGAAGGTTGCAAAATCGGGTTCTTTTGTTGCATTGGTTTGAGTTAATAAAGAGAAAGAGAAAGAGACAGGCAGAGAGACCGACAGACAAGTGTGTGTAAGAGAAAGACAGAAAGGTAAAGAAAAATGAGAGACGAGAGGAAGAGGGAGGGAGAAAGAAAAAGAAGGAGAAGGGGGGATAGAAAAAGAGCAAAAGGAGGTACAGATTAGCAAATGGTCTCAATGGCGTCTTTTTTTGAAAACTTGTAACAAGTCCTATCGACTACTTAAAATCTTTAAAGAAAGAAATGAGAAGAAGAAAGGTCATACAAACAATTTTTATTGAAGTAACTGAAAAATAATATGGAAGAAGTTACATTATGTCAACAAGAACCTACATCATGTCAGTAAGAATGAGAACGCAGTTAATAAGACCCTACGAGTGAGCAGGGAGGAACTCAAGCCATATAATACTCCATGGAAGACTTAAGTTTAAGTTTTAAACTCATGGAGGATGTCTTCAAAGTCAACCTAACTTGACCTGCTATAAACTTGTTATCAATGAGTGACGCGTTTTTTTGTTTTTGATTCAAATAAGAAGATTTTTGGCTCATAAATTAAAACTTTTTTTTAATTCACTTCTACCATACCTTTGTACACGATGTGTACTGGAGTGAAGTGGATTTTCAGAAATTTATCAGGCAGTTCATTCCATGTTAAGTGTAGATTTTGTTTCTCTTGTTTTTATTTTTGTTGTTCTTTCTGCTTTTAGTTGTTCCCTGTGATTGCATTTATGGCAATGTTATTTCTGGATATATCTGCGTATTCAATACTGTTTGAGAAGGGCATAACTTACTAAAACAAAATGTGCCTATTCATAAAACGAAGAGCTTTATTTTCAAAAAGCAAGGGGAGGCCTACATTTGAACTTCAAAAAAAATTATTATTCGATCAACTACAAAGCAGAATATGATCCATGTTGACTATATTTTCAATAGCAATCACACAGCATCAAAGCCAAGGACCCTTCTAAAAAAATAATTGGGTTTCAACCTCATTAGGACAAAATAGCAAATTTCTCAGACTACTGTACAAGCATATTGCTGCATCTTCGTTTTCGACAAGATATATCCAGGGAGAAGGACATCGAATAAAGGTGAAACGAGCTGACACTATGGATTGAGCCCTGTAGAGGAAAATGATTGGCTGTGACCAAACCTGAAATGGGACGAGTCAAAAGAAAAAGAAAAGGAAAAAGAAAAAGAAAAAGAAAAAGAAAAAGAAAAAGAAAAAGAAAAAGAAAAGGAAAAAGAAAAAGATGTCCAGGAAATTCAGTTATTGATGCATAAACAATACACATCCTCTCGTCAATAGGCACAGGGTAAAAATTATATATAATCAATAAATAGCACAGGGCAACAATTTTTTGGGACTCTAATGTTTTCTTTAAAAATAAAAGTGTTTCTGGACCAATTTTTCGTGCTGAATCCAAAAATGATATCCATTTGTTCCCACCACGTCTAGTTTTTGCGGAACAGGATTCCTTTTTTTTTTTACTCAACCCTATTTCGTATGGTGGTTGGCGCCACCGTCTCGGTTTTCTCCCGAGTATTTTCCAAATGGAACCTGCTGTGAACTCAAGCTTTTTGACTTTTATCGAGGCATATTTTTACAGTTTTACTGCAGTTTTCAAGCGTATGTGATGACCCAGTCCAAGTTTATGGCCGTTTTGTCACTGGACTTTTGGTCAAACTTGGCACTCGGCGAACATGTGATTTTTTTGACTGTGAAATTAATGGCATCATTCTTTTTTTTTTCATCATTTTTTTTCATCATTCATTGAAAAATGCATTTAAAAAGTGATCAGATTCATTTCAGGGCCATTCTGTGCAAAAATTTGGTTTATTCTGCGATTTAAATATTTTGGCCAAAATCGCCAAATTCCAATGGCCAATAAATATGATGATGTCACCGATCGTCTGATGACATCATCACCAAAAATTTGTATTTTAATTTCTTTGGAGCATTGTTCTTCTGCCACCTTACCAAGTTTCAAGACTGCAGCTAGAATAGATCCTAAGATTTTAGGGGGCAGAATCCGTGCCCATATATTCGCTGACCAAAAATGCACCGTATAGAATAGGATAAAATTAAGGCAAAGTTGGCGCCTGATCTTGTTGTCATATGAAAGAGTATGCAAATAAATTCAAGCAAACCAAACGAGAGGGAAAATGAACAAGAGACTTTTAAAAAAATTAAAACAAAATACTTACAAAAAGTTTTTTTACAGTTAACTAAGGAAGAAATTTCCTTTTCCTTGACTTCCTTCTGTGTTTGATGTCTGGGCAGTCTCTCTTAATAGACCAGCAGTAATCAGCCATCATATTTACATCCCATCTGCCCTGATATCGCTGTTCCATCACTTTAATATCTTGGTGGAACCGTTCACCTTGTTCATCACTTATGTCACCCAGGTTATCAGGGAATCTGTCCAAGTGGCTGAACAAAAAATGGACCTTAATACTCATATTGCAGCCAAATTTCTGGAATGCTTTCAACATATTTTTGACATGGTCTTTGTAGTCTACAGACTTTTTCTTGCCAAGGAAGTTATCAATAACACTGACAAATGTGTCCCATGCAGTTCTATCCAAAACAGTTACAGATAAAGGGAATTGTTTGTCATTCTTCATTTTCCTGATTTGGGGGCCGTTAAATATTCCAGCCTTCAATTTTTCCTCACTAAGGCCAGGAAAAGATCGTCGAAGGTACTTGAAACAATCACTTTTTTTGTTAAGGGTTTTAACAAATTGTTTCATCAGCCCCAATTTAATGTGCAGTGGTAGGAAGACTATTTTCTGGCGATCTACTAATGGCTGATTTATGATATTTGACAGCCCAACATCAAGAGAATCGCGATTTGTCCATTCCTGTTGCACCCAATGCTTTTCTTTTGCACGGCTATCCCACAGACAAAGAAAGCATGGGAATTTGGTGAAGCCGCTTTGCTGTCTCAGCAAGAAATTTACCATGTTCAGGTCGACACAGATGATCCACAATTCAAACTGCTTGCATACTATGTGAATGGCCCCATGAAAGGATTAACAAGAAACCAAAGAAATCCAGAGGTCAATTGTAATTCAATCAGAATATCAGCATCAATTAGATGAAGAAGAATGGCAACAATCACATTTTAGCCCTCTTTATTGGTTTAAAAGGACATCCTATGACCAGAAGAAAGTTTTTCCCAATGCTAAAGCAGAATTTTTTATGAAAACTAGGTGTAGCATGGTCAGAAAAAACTAGAAGTGATGGGAACAATTGAATATCATTTTTGGATTCAGCACGAAAAATTGGTTCAGAAACACTTTTATTTTTAAAGAAAACATGAGAGTCCCAAAAAATTTTCCCCCTGTGTAATCAAGCAAAGACTGCTAAAATGTTTAAGGAAATATAAACATTATCGTCATTGATGGAAATTGGAACCAGAGATCCACTGTTTTCAAGACAGTTGATGTTTGAAAAGAAGTTTGGAAACAATAACAGTCTATTAAAAAACCCGCATGGAATTGTAAAGTGAACTGTCAAAGTATTTTATAGAAAATAGTTTTTACTCGGTTGGCTATCATTTTACAGAAGGGTGGTGGGAGGTCAATGCCAGTTTAAAAATAATAACACATCATCACTTATATAGAAGAAAAAGTATACTAAACAAATTGTAGGGATGATAACAACATGTTTTATATAGGATAACTTTTGTGTAAAGTTCCCCTGTAAAGTCTTTCATAATGAATAGTGACAATTACTTTTCAGTTGTCTTATGATCGCCACAAAGGTAAAACTTTGAATAATAATATAGTTGGTTATTTTTTAAACCTTGCATTCAATATATAAATAGATAGATAGATAGATGGATAGATAGATAGATAGATAGATAGACAGATGTATGGATAGATGGATAGACGGATGGATAGATAGATGGATAGATAGATAGATAGATAGATAGATAGATGGATGGATGGATAGTAAAAAATTATAGAAAATAATTTGTTTTACACATTATTTTGTCTTTTACCCCTGACAATTAAAAGATTGCAGGCATAAGTATGACCATTATTCAACTTTCATAAAGATACCAATGATATATTAAGTATATTAATAATTATGAAATGACATTTTCGAAAATGCTTTTTAGCACTTTCTAACAAAACAATATTGAAGTGATGCACTTTTAATCGTCTCACGGTATAAATTCTCTGAATTCCTCTTATGTATCTTGATCAATGTATTAGGAAGCTGCCTTATATAGACTTAAAAATTACTAAAACACTAACGATTGATAAGGGTTTGTGTTAATCGTCCTGTTCAGATTTTTGTTGTATAAATAACTAAGAGAAAATTACTTTAAACGTAGAAACTTTTGCTGACAGAAACTTTCGCGGATTTCGCGGATTTCGCGGATTTTGATTAAATCCGCGAAAGTTTGTCCCTTGAAAAATTCTGGTGTCCTCGATCCGCGAAAGTTTGTGTCCACAAAAAATTCCAAAACATGGCATATCCGCAATATTTTTATGGCCATGAAAAAAAAATTGAAATTTATTTTTAACAATATTTGTACTACAATAAAGCAAAAAATACATGTTTAACCCAGTGGAATAACTTCACGAAGCTCAGGTCTTGGACACTTCGAGGACGAAACACGTTTAACATTCTTAATATTTATTTACGGAAACTGACTTGTTGCTTTATTGCTTTACAAGTATTTTGTTGTATTTTTTTCCATACTTTTGAAAGATTCATTAATTTGCTTTCACGAAAATCAAAAAAATATTATTTTCCTATTTGAGGAACAATTAAATCTTTAAATTTATTAATTTATTGCTGTTCCGCGAAAATTTATACACGCAAAATATTTCAAAATTTGCTCTCCGCGAAAGTTTATGCTTGCGAAAAAAACTTAAACCTCTCATCCACGAAAGTTTATTTCCGCTAAATAAAAAAATCTCGCGGTTGGCTTCATGGGCGAAACTTTCTACGTTTAAAGTACCCTGAAAACGTTTTTACTGATCTGCTTATTTTTTTATTCACCTCCTTTAGAACAAATTACAAGAATACTTACATATACCATATTTTTTGTTGGATCATTCAAATGATATTCATATTTCATATGAGGCCCACGGCTTGTTTGAGTTGTATCTCTTACTAACTCTAAATCATCCAAGTAGAGTTTTGGCATGAAAATTTGGACAGTAAAAATTTCTTTGTTAATACTTATGAGAATTCTATGTAAAGACCCCTTGGTTGATGCATAATTTCCAGTAATAAGTATTGTAGGTTTTTCTTGAGGTGTAGCACTGTCAGATTCTGCAGCTTCTATAACAGAAAAAGTAGTAGCTGGGAGGTAGTAAGAAAGACAGAGAGACAGCATATATTTTCTTGTTACAAAGAACATTTTTTAGTAATATTTACTTTCCAAAAATTAACTTGTGCGATAAAATTAAGCGATAAATGGAAAAAAGGAATTTTGACTCCAACAATCTTTAGTAGATAGTTGGAGATAAAATTACATGCTTCCTTTTGTTTTTTGACAATAATACTATTTCTTCTAAGAAAGTTCTTTGCTTTGCCATATTTGTAAGTGTCACACGAATACTTCTGTAGAGGAGCCATGGCTTAATGGTTAGTGCAACTGCACCGTAACCAAGATGTAAAAAAGTTTTGAAACAAATTACATATTTCTTTTCTAAGCGAAAAATTATTTGGTCATAGGTTTGTAAGAATGGGCTGAGAATTGCATTATGATAGGTGCACACTCTAAGTAATATAACTTTCACTTTAATTGCAATATCTAAATTACAATTTCGACAAAAAATACTTTCATGTGTCTTAAAGATTAAGAAAACGCAAATTAGTGAAAGATAATATATATAAATTGTGTATCTTACCTTCTGCTTTAGATATTCCAGAAACTTCAACTGTACCAACAAAGTCTTTGTTTAATAAATAATCGCCATTATCCTCTAGTCCATATGCTGCAAGGATATTGTTCAAATTAATACCAGCCACCCTTCCCTTAAACTGATTATGGCTTTGTGATTCCAGATGAATGGTTTGATGGCCAAATAGTTCCAATGCTACAGCTGACTTTGGTTCCGTTCCAATAGTAATGATACTATTAAATTCTTGAAAAGAAGAAATAGATGCAAAGCACAAATTAAATTTATACAATAATTTGGAATTCAAAATTTGAAAATAGCATTAGAATTCAAGTCATTCTTTTGAGTGAATGTGTATGTAAGTGGATTTAAATTCCAGAAATGGAAAAACAAGAATTTGAAATATAGACCTGGGATATTGGTATAGGATGGAAGATGGGTGGAAATGGATGGGAATGGATAGAAATTGATGGAAATGGATGGAAATGGATGGAAATGGATGGAAATGGATGGAAACGGATGGAAACGGATGGAAATGGATGGAAACGGATGGAAACGGATGGAAACGGATGGAAACGGATGGAAACGGATGGAAACGGATGGAAACGGATGGAAACGGATGGAAACGGATGGAAACGGCTGGAAACGGATGGAAACGGATGGAAACGGATGGAAACGGATGGAAACGGATGGAAACGGATGGAAACGGATGGAAACGGATGGAAACGGATGGAAACGGATGGAAACGGATGGAAACGGATGGAAACGGATGGAAACGGATGGAAACGGATGGAAACGGATGGAAACGGATGGAAACGGATGGAAACGGATGGAAACGGATGGAAACGGATGGAAACGGATGGAAACGGATGGAAACGGATGGAAACGGATGGAAACGGATGGAAACGGATGGAAACGGATGGAAACGGATGGAAACGGATGGAAACGGATGGAAACGGATGGAAACGGATGGAAACGGATGGAAACGGATGGAAACGGATGGAAACGGATGGAAACGGATGGAAACGGATGGAAACGGATGGAAACGGATGGAAACGGATGGAAACGGATGGAAACGGATGGAAACGGATGGAAACGGATGGAAACGGATGGAAACGGATGGAAACGGATGGAAACGGATGGAAACGGATGGAAACGGATGGAAACGGATGGAAACGGATGGAAACGGATGGAAACGGATGGAAACGGATGGAAACGGATGGAAACGGATGGAAACGGATGGAAACGGATGGAAACGGATGGAAACGGATGGAAACGGATGGAAACGGATGGAAACGGATGGAAACGGATGGAAACGGATGGAAACGGATGGAAACGGATGGAAACGGATGGAAACGGATGGAAACGGATGGAAACGGATGGAAACGGATGGAAACGGATGGAAACGGATGGAAAAGGATGGAAATGGATGGAAATGGATGGAAATGGATGGAAATGGATGGAAATGGATGGAAATGGATGGAAATGGATGGAAAT
>RDPX01000439.1:127503-140245 GCA_003991215.1 Morbakka virulenta | reverse complement strand
AGAGAGAGAGGGCAAGATAGAGGAAAATGCTAATCCACTGGACTCTCTCTATATCAAACTCTAAAGAGACCGAGACATTTGTTATAGGTAGAGAGAGAGAGAGAGGGCAAGGTAGAGGAAAATGCTAATCCACTGGACTCTCTCTATATCAAACTCTAAAGAGACCGAGACATTTGTTATAGGTAAGAGAGAGAGAGAGGGCAAGGTAGAGGAAAATGCTAATCCACTGGACTCTCTCTATATCAAACTCTAAAGAGACCGAGAAATTTGTTATAGGTAGAGAGGGAGAGGAAGATAGAGAAAAATGCTACTCCACTGGAGTCTCTCTACATATCCAACTCCAAAACGACCGAAAAATTTGTTCCATGTAGAGAAAGTTTGAGATAAGAGGTTTGGGAATGAAAACTTCCTTTGTAATATATGCTGTCCTACAATAAGGAACATAATTCAAAGTCAGAGTAAAACAGTGGCTTTTTCAACTGTCACTCTAGGCCTGTAAAGTAATAGGAATTAACAGAGCATTATTAAAATAAACTTTACATAGAGACGCAATGTATTTTTGTCATGTTGTCAGTTAATCAAAAGGTGGTTTTTACCAACATAAAACCAGGTAGTAATGTATAGTAATGCATAAAACCAGGTAGTAATATATATATATATATAAATATATACCTAAATACGAAAAGAGAATAAACTATAATATAATATCATCATATTCTCCCCCAGTGGAGCGTGTTTACATGTCTTCAAAGCAATTTATCTGTGGCTTTCACTTTATACTTGTTGATCGTCGAAGAGTTTCTTCTATAACATCTCCAGGTTCGACTGTGGTGTTTTCCGATTTGATAACTGGTTCAGATTCCACAACTGGCTGCTTGTGTTTACAAGGTTTGATGGTTCAGTCTGTGGTTCGAAACATGGTGCTAAATCAGAAGATAACACGTTTGGTACTCGGTGGGATGGTTTACTCTTTTAAGGAGTAAATGACTTTTAATTAACCAATAAATAGGAAACTTGAAAACATTTTATTACCTTTACTTTTTATTTGATTTAAGTCTATTTCATTTTGTATGTTCTCTGGGAAGGTTTTGAATACCCCTTGCGTTAAGGCATTACCATCTGCTTCGGCTTCTATTTCAGTATTATGTATTACCAGATCTATTACAACAGAAATGGTAAAAGGAATTAAATAAATTTCATATTTTAATTATGTCAAGTCATTGATTATATTTCATTATAATATTACCTATGTTTAAAAGGCTAAAACAGCTTACCCTGGCCTGCCTATAAAAACTTTGTTTTAAATGTCAAAGGTTTTTCAACTGATTTGAGTATTTTTAGTGCGCTGAATTCAAAAATACCATCCATTTTTATTGGTTAGGTCAGGTTTTTGAGATATAATTGGTGTACCTTTTGACATAGTACCCAGTTAAAGAAAAACAGGGCTGTAGCTGGCGCAATCTTTGTTTTTATACAGAAAACGAGACTGGAGCAGCCTCAATCAGAAACCGAAACTGCATCTGTTCTGATCTTTAAAAAACTGAAGCTGAAACTTTTTCTGTTTACACCTTGATGGTCATTTATTGTTTAGCAGAGCTGAACTCCAGTCAATGTGACTTGAAATCGCAAGGAACAGATGTAGTGTTTCTCTTTAGCATTTTAGATCAAGAGAGAATATATCGCAAATGTACAAATCATCCTGATACGTTCTGTTAGATGTGTAGAAATGTGATTCTTACTGGTCACCTTGCAAAAATAACTGATTTTGTTAAGAGGGCACATCATGCTTAGTTTGAAGTTAAGCTTGGAGACCAGGACATGCCATTTGCACCCCACGGTAGCTGCAAAACATGTGTTGAGACGTTGCGTGATAAATAACAAAAGGAAAAGTATGGAATTCACTGTTCCTATGGTGTGGAGAGAGGGTAAAGATCAGGTGACAGACTGCTATTTTTCATGACTAATCGTCAAGAAATCAATCGCAAGAACAAGCATTGTGTTGGGTATCCTGATATTCTCTCTGCCATAAGACCAGTCTCTCATGGTCCAGACCTACTTGTTCCCTAACTCTGAATTGGAATCTGATAACATGTACGACAGAAGAGAGGGTGAAGAATACATGCCAGAAGAGAACGACCGGCCAGTGCCTCTAATACAGGTAGATCTCAATTACCTGACACGAGACATTAACCTCTCAAAGGGATATGTGTACAGCCTTTGGGTTTTCGTCTTTGTGAGGACAATTTCCTGGTACCTGGAACAACATTCTACTGGTATCGAGAGTGTGAAAGAGAATTTAGTTACTCACAACCCAGAGAGACTCGTCATTGGTTTACTGCAACAACATTGCTGAGTTGATGAAATCAATGGGAATGAACTATGTTGGTATGGAATGGAGATATTTCATCGACCACACGACAACATGGATCAGTTTATGTTTGCTCTGAGCTACTATGATCATGGTTGATTGATCTGTGGAGATCTTAAGGTTGTTGGATTGATTTTATGACTACAGGGTGGGTACACAAAGTACTCATGCTTTCTGTGTTTGTGGGACAGTCGGGCTGATGATCAACATTATATCAAACAGAAATAGTCAGAAAGACATAAAGAAAAGGGTTGGAACCTGGTTTGTACAATGTTCAGTCTCGCCCTCTTGTTGAACCAAACAAGATATTTCTTTCAGCCTTACATATCAAACTGGGATTTATGAAGAACTTTGGAAAGGCAATGGATAGGGAGGCAGAGGGTTTACTTTCCTTCAGCAGACGTTTCCTCGGATAAGCTTTGAAAACCTTAAGGCTGGCATTTTTTATTGGCCTCAGATACGGGAACTCATGAAGGACACAATGTTCGATGATCCCCTGAGTGCAGCTGAGCTATCTGCTTGGCTGTCGCTGTCAGTAATTACAACCTTTCTTGGAAAGTCCCGGAATGCAGAATGCGAGAAGGAAGTCGACGAACTCCTGAAGAACTTTTAAAAGTTATTGGCTCGCATGTCAGTCAAAATGTACTTTTTACGATCTCACGTAGACTATTTCCCTCAGAACTGTGGAGACTCGAGTGAAAAACAGAGAGACCGTTTCAACTTAAATATTCATGTAATGGAAGAACGCTACCAAAGTAGGTGGACGTGAACTTGCTTTCAGACTACTGTTGGTGTTTGAAACAAGAAGTGGTGGCTACTCAGCACAGGAAAAAGTCACTAATAAGGCCATTCATCCATGACTTGCTTTTTTTGCAATGTATAATCATTATTTTCTGAAGTTTTTTAGATAAAATGCATGCTTTTTGTAAAGCATTAAATCCTAAATAAAAAATAATAAATACTATTAAAGGGTGTTAATAACAGCTCTTTTAGAACCTCGTATCTCAAAAACGTGAGTTGATTGGACAACAGAAGTATAATATTCAGATTTTGCATAGCAAACTACCCTTGAATCAGCTATCACATGCTTGACTTTTAAACCTGGCGGATCAGTGTTATCTTTATGAGCTAATGTATAAGATCAGAGTAACACTCAATAATTATTTAAACTAGTGTAGGAGCTGTAAGAACTGTCTCCAGTCTTCCTCGTATTCAATTTCAAATTAATATTGTGTCAACATATCAACTACATTACTCAGACTAACACACATTATTTATTTGATCAAGTGTTGAAGGTCCCAGTTTTAAGTATTGCTTAACCAGTCCTACTCTTATTCGATTTTTAATTTAGATTGCGTCAAAATATTAACAGTATTTATAACAATAACACATGATATCTGTATGAATTAGTAGTAGTAACAGGAGAAGATGTACCGCAAATATTAACATACATTTCGTCAGCAGTACTGCTTAACCATAGAACAAGGTCTATCTTCAGTGATTAGTGATAACTATGCTCTCTTTTGTTCAGTTCCCTTTTTGTTCGACACAGTAACATCCTTACCTTAAGTCGGTTTTTGTTATTGATTTTGCCTGGTTGGTTTTAACTGACACTAAAATTAACGGTTGTTCCACTTCCAGAGCTCTCCTTTTTTTCCGGAAGAAGTCCTGTTAGTTTTTGGGTGTTACAGAAAGCTCATGAAAAGGTGTAAAATAAATAAAGAACATTGCACCATAACAGGTTCAGTCAAGAGACACTATTTACAAGTTCTACTAGTACATTATCAAATGAGAACATAGAAATTCTAAAATCATCTCACGCTGGAACCACTCTGGATAAAAGATCTGAAGCCAGAGATTAACACCAAGGATGAGTACCGGAGCAGAACGTTGACAATCAAAATCTAGTTGTTGTTAGCTGCTGTTGACCACTGAAAAGTCTTGATTATAGACTCACGTCATGTGTTTTTTCTCATTGTAGTCATATAACTGAGTAGTTGTATTCTTTTATATGTTTCAGATTGGTCTGATGATGTGCGAAATACACCAAAATATTCACTGAATTGTTGGTCTCTCGACTTCACTAATAAAGTTTAGTAAGTATAAAAGAAAATATTTTTAGTTGGACTGTAATAATGTACATACCTACTCTGTCAAAAGGCAAGAGTGCATTTCTCACTACAGTTGTTCCATAGAGACTATTTAGCAGCTCATCAGTGTTGATGTCCAAAATTGAGAGAGACAATGCTGTAAAAACTTTTTCTGCATAAAAGTAGACTAAAACATGAACGCCGATGTCCTTTCTGCCAAGCAATTCACCGGTAGCACTAATCCTAGTAAGAACAAGAAGTCTTATTTAAAATTTATATAAACATAATATAGTTAAAAATATATATATTTTTCCAAGCAAAAATGATATGGTTTAGAAAGAGTACCTCTCTTTATATTTTCCTCTATCTGTCTATCATTCTACAATTAGCTATTCACCTATCTTTCTATTTATCTATCTATCTATCTATCTATCTATCTACCAGTATCGAAGTAGATATTAGCTATCAACAGTGCTCAATGATATAAAAACATTAGAGCTATTAGAGTTACGTTTAGCTGACGATTGTGAAAGCATGAAACTGACAGTTCCAAACTAAGTTTTGTTGATTTTTTTGTAATCCACCATATTTATCTATCTGTTTATGTATTATCTATCTATCATCCATCTATCTATCTATCTATCCATCTATCCATCTATCCATCTATCTATCTATTTATCTATCCATCTATCCATTTATTTTTCTATCTATCTATCCATCCATCTATCTATCTATCTGTCATTATTGACTCTTTTCATCCATATACTGTTTTAGCTATACATCTACATATTTACTATCTCTTTACCTGTCGACCTACTACTATACACTAATCTATCTATCATGATCATTTTAATAACTGTCTGGATTTCTCGCAATTTTCAGCTTAACGCTTACTATTTTTATTTTATAATAAAATGGTTTGTTAGACCTGAATATTATTACTGCTTTGTTGAAGAGTAGCTTTACACTCATATTTTATATATCGTTCATTTCATGAGTGAGAAGACAGCTTCCCCTTACTTCAGTAGATAGCAATAAGAAACAGTGTTTCTTTAGTTACCATTAAATCCAATTGTCTTGAGGTTATCTCCAGTGAGAACGTGATCGTTGGCATAGAAAGGAGTCATAGATAAGGATGCTTGCGCGAGATTGTCTTGGTATTCATTAGATCAGCGGACTCGACAACCTTGGTTGGTGTGGATTTTCATAACTGTGAACTTTTTTATGAAAAATTTATTGACCAAACTTTAAATTGTTGCATTAAAGCACAAGGTATCATAATTTTTTCAAAATGTAGGAATGGTTAAAGGTTCATGGTTTTAAAAAACATAAAGGAAGCAGAAATACCTTCTTCGTGATTACTCTATGGATGCAGAGATAACATCAACAGAGACAAGGACAGGAGAAGTTAGTTTGAGAATATATTTCATTCATTTTATTCAAAAAAATGTTTGTTTCAGGTTCGTAAGAAGCCACTTTTTTAGTGATGGGCTGAAAGGTAGGGGCGATAAATTCAGAAATCTGGATGATGCAACTATGGTATCCACTGCACATAATGAGAGAAGAAAACGTACCTTTCATGCATTTGAGAAGCCATAAAAATCTAGGGGAGGGGGGTGATTTTTCCTCCATTCTGGTATTTTCCTTGTTAAGAATCAATTTTGTCAACTGTATTTTGTCAAAAACAGAGTCCACTGTTTTTCTGCACTTAATGGTTGGATCTGATCTCAGCTTTTTACAGGTTTATTTATCTATCAACCTTTGTAAATGCATTTTCTGATTTGTCTAAGATAACCAAGGCCTGTCATTCATCAGTTCATTTTATAGCAATATTTTGATCGTTTCCAAAGCAATTTGATGCTTCTCTGTACTTTTAAGGGGTGTTTGGTCAGTAGTTACCTTTGTTATTAATTATGAAAATTAAGTAATAAGTTGAGGAGCCGTGGCTTACTGGTTAGTGCAACTGCACAGTAACCACGAGTTCCGGGTTCGATTCCCCGAGCTGTCGAGGAGAATTTGGAACTTTGCAAAGAAAAAAAAAGCCATTGGTTGGTATCAGGAAGGGCATCCGGCCAAGAAATTTCTCACTGCCAAATCAAAGTCCCTCTGAAGGGCACCGTCTGAGCCCCAGTTACTGGCGAAAAATGACGACAAAACTAAAAAAAAGAAAATAAGCTGGTACGATCTGAAAAACAAAATATTAAAAATATTGTTAAAAGTCGATCGAGTTTGTATCCCATCATTTCTCTTCTGTATGCATGAAAATATATTGCCATTGAGTTAAAAGAAGATATTGGATGTCCTACTGGCTCACTTTACAGCAGGTCTATTAATAGGATTTCCATGAAGATTTTCGGGACATCATCTGCTTGTATACCTTTGTCTACAACTCTGTATTCATCAAATCTAGTTTCAAACTTTCATTGATAGACTTCACCAACCTTGGAAATTTCAAATCGGGTCTCTTTTTCATCCAACTCTTTTCTGACAGAATCAGCAATAGTTGCTTTCTGCGGTTTGATTGTTTTTCCCTTTGTCAACTGAGAGAGGTTTTCATCAATGAGACTGGAAATCTTGTCTGTTACGTTTTCAACCTTTTTAACCAAGGTTGATGCCTTATTTCTTATCCAACTGAAAATCTTGCTCGTTTTTTCAGGAATGGCTTTTACTATCTGCTTACTGCTATGTATAAAATTAGATACAATATCTTTTCCCCTCTCTAAAATTGTAACTTGCTGGACTGGAGCATATCTTTTGGTTCTCGGAACAGGAATTGGAGCAGGAACAGGACGATTAGCTGGAATAGGCTGGTTAGTGCTAATCGCCCTCAGTGCAGGGGCAGACATACGAGCTGGTGAGCCCGCCAATAATTCTTCTAGCTCAGCTTTTCTGAGCTTTGAATAGCCTCCAAGGCCGCGCTCTTTGGCAAAAGCTTTCAGTTGAACAACAGTCATACGATTCATTTCCATTTTATTACTGTTATATAATTCCTTAAGTCAAAATCAATTTTTTCATCTTGCAACCACTGAATGGTTACAAAATTTGTTCTTTTTGTTTTTGTCTATATTCACACATATATTTAGCACAGTGCTCTTTGTTTCTAGAGAACCAAGCACTATGATAATCACGATGATATTTCGCGCAATATTCTTGATTGTTCATCTTCCATTTCTTCCAGTTATCATACGTTTGCTTCTGAACCTCCTCATCAATAAAATAGCTTGGATCCTTATCGGTTTTTTCCAACATTTTGGTTAACTGATATTTAGTCATTTTAGAACAATATTTTATTCCGCGAGAGCGAGCTATAGACACTAACGTAATTCGTTTAATTCTCTCGTAATTCATTGTTTTTATTTATACAAAAGATTGCTTAAGTCACACCAATTTAATCAAAAACAATTCCTGAACCAACCTTTTTCAAACCCAAACCAGAAATCAAATTATTCAAACTACTTGGAGAGGGTGAAGGGGTCACTAAACTTTTTATCAAGTTAGCTGCGTTTTGTTTTGCCGTAGGTTTTGTAATCTTCTTTTTGATTTTACTAGCAGCCTTGTCATCAACAGCCTTTGCTACCTTTCCACTCTGATCTACGATTGCCTTCTCACCTGATTTTACAGCTGATTCTATGACCTTGTTAACCAACTTGTTCGCTTGGGCTTTAGCAATGGCTTCAGGAGTCTTACTTGCAATCTTACTTGCTATTTTACCAACAATGTCAAAAATACCGTTTCCTCCATATACATATCGACGGTTAACTTTATGTTTCACAATCATTTTTTTAAGAAGCAGATATTTTTTTAATCCAAACAGACTGGTGTTCAATTGTTTATACTGTTGCCTGTCAATAATACCCTTTCTTAAGAGTTCATCGGCGATTGCTACTATTTCATTTTGAGTTGTTCTATTTCCAGCTTGATACTCAGCAACCAATAACGTAAAGCGATTAACAAGTTCATTAGGGCTGGAACTCAAATAGACAACACCACTACCTTTCTTTGGTTTCTTCAATTCATCCCAAAATGGTTTCACTAACGACCACTTTTTGCCTCTCCTAGAATTTGGAGTTTTGCCTTGTGAATCATAATTCTGAAAGAGGGCATTAGTGTGATAAAGAATTTGTTTATAATTTAACATATCATCATTATTGTAACCAACAGGCTCCTTTTTAGTCAATAGAGACCATAATCCCTTAGTTCCATGATATCGATGGTTTGGTGAGCGTGTGAGACCGCTAGAGATTATTATGTCATCACCTTCGATTTCCACTGGTTTATTTCCAATCCAAAATCTATCATCTTTTTTATAGATACCAAACACGGTATCAGACTCTTTCGTTTTACTTAGCGATTTTCGCAAATTATCAGCAGCCACAGGTCCAATAACTTTCGACTTCTGTGTATAGGTCACATTATAGTCTTCGGGAGGAGTCAGAGCTGGTTGTAATATCCTGTTCATCCCAATCTCTTCATTCAGATTTTCCATCTCACGTCTAATGGGTGCTAAATCACTTCCAATTTCTTTAGCAGCCCTAATATTCGATTCAATGATAGGTTTGAAAAATCTCTGATGTTCTTCATTTTTAGCTAAATCACCCAATCTTTCATTTAGATTTTGTTGTTGAATATTTTTTATGTTCTTACGGTATTCTTTCATAATCTCATCTCTTTTGGATGAATCTTTAATGTTAATAAACGACATGTTTTTCTACACATAAGATATTATGTTCAACGCCTAACACCCAACACCCAACGCTCAACGCTCAACTCTCAACGCCCAACGCTAAAAAATCTATAGTAAATGGCGTTTGATGCGTTAAATTTGAGCGTTCGTAAAAGTGTGTTCATTCATTAGGTATGAAAAACATATTAAAGTTACTTCTATATCTACCTTCATATTTCCTACTTGATAAATCTATAGTAACAAATCCGTGTTTCTCTTTCCAACATGTTTTACAAAAGTTCTTGAACTCATCCAAAGACATATCTGCTGATGCATGATCCTTATGGATATGATTGAGGTTTTTATCATCTTGTGGAAACAGTACAATGAAGTTGGCGTCCTCTCTAACAGTCCTCCTTGGTAATAGAAAGTAATTTTGACTGACGTAGAAACTATCGCATGAACTGTGTCTACCTCTAGTATAATATGCCTCTGCTTTACTCCGCTTTTCCAAAATGCTGTCATTAAATATCATCACCTTTTTATGTGTTTTATCTAACTCACTTGGGTCTGGTATATCACTGCAGTCTGCAAAAAATTTAGCTTTGATTTTGCGGAAGCTCACCCACTTGCCTAGGGTTTTCATTAGACTTACCTACTTCCTCTATAGCCTCAAATACATCAACTTTGTTTTTATGAAAGAGGTCTTTATTCACAAAGACGTTGGTGATCTGTTCCTTTGACAAACCATTTTGTAATCCAGCTCTAAGTATCTTGTATTCTGGTTGAAACAAGCTTCGTCCAAAAACCAACAAACAGTTGTAATCTAACCATTTAGGTTGAAGAAGCAGATTGAGCAGAAGGATTCCTGATAAAGTTTGGACTGACGTTTTTCCTGATCCTGATTTACCAATAATCAAACCTCGAATGCTCCTTGAAAACAGAGGATCGTTATTTCTTTTGACTTAATTTAAAAGCCACGTATAACACGAGTTTATCATTTTTATTAGATATATAAAATGTATTGTCTTAGTTGTAAAAGGAAAACTGAAACTGAAAATGGTAACTGCTCTATATGCGAGAGTAAAAAAGTTACCTTTGGTGGTAAACTTGATATTCATACGTTAATTGGTAAGTTACCAAGACCAAAAGGTGGGTTCAGACCTGGAAGATATAAATACTTGGGTCCATATAACCCATTGGATAACCAACTAGATTTTGATAAAAAAATTTGAAAAATCACAAAGTTTCATGTTCTACCCTATAATAAAGTAGATGCTATAGCTTCTCAACACGATGTTGATTGTTGATTATGCCATGTGTAAGGATAAAGGAACTGAATGCAAAACCAATGCTGATCGCAAAATGGTAAAAAGTTTAGATGAAATGCCTTATAAAGATTTGCCCAAGTGGGATATGTTTGCTAGATCTCTCATTGACGCAAAGCAAAAGCTTGGGATGGGTGTGAAATGGCATAATGAATTAGACGATAAGTTGCACAAACCTGCACGTAAATATTTCCCGAAACGTAGAGTCCTTGTATCTAAAATTGATGACACTTGGGCTGTAGATCTTGTGGAGATGCAAAAGTTATCCAAGTACAACAATGGGTTCAGGTATTTACTAGCAGTGATTGATATATTTAGCAAGTACGGTTGGTTGATTCCTTTAAAAAATAAGACAGGTGTTGAAGTAGAAAAAGCTTTTGCAAAAATATTCTTACAAAGGATTCCTGATAAAGTTTGGACTGATAAAGGTAAAGAATTTTACAACAAACATGTTAAGAATTTGCTGGAGAAGCATGACGTTGAATTGTACAGCACCAATAATGAAGAGAAATTACCTGTTGTCGAGAGATGGAACCGAACTATGAAGAACAAAATGTATAAATATTTCACTGCGAATCAAACGAGTAAGTACATTGATGTTTTACCTGATATGGTTGAAAAGTACAACAACACTAAACACAGGAGCATTGGAATGACACATAATGATGCAAGTAACCCCGAAAATTCGACTAAAGTTTATCTTACTTTATACAAAAACCCACCGGAGAAAACTAAAGCTAAATTCAAGTTTGGTGATCGTGTTAGAATTACTAAGAAGAAAAAGACATTTGAAAAAGGGTACACAACAAACTGGACAAAAGAGCTATTTGTCATTACAGAAGTTCAGAATACTACACCACCTACATACAAGATAGCAGACCTGAACGGTGATAAAGTTCAAGGTTCATTCTAGGAACAGGAGCTTCAGTTGTCAAAGCAAGACGTGTTTAGAATTGAAAAGATAATCAAACGCCGACAGAAAGAGGGTAAGAAACAGATATACGTAAAGTGGGAAGGATATGGCCCAGAGTTTAACTCATGGATTGATTTTGGTGATGTTGTTTAAAGTATTTATTTTACATTGAAAAATGAACACATTCATTGTAAAAAATGAGTTAGGTTACGATAGTCTAACAAACTTTGATATATACGATATCGTCAAACAGTTAAAGATACCAAACTTTCGAGGAGTTTTCATGAAAGATGCAGTACCCAAAAAACCTAAAAAGACTGAGTGTGGTGTCTAAGATATCTAAAAACACCCTCAGAATATAAGAAAGAAACTTTATGCATCCAGAGAAAGTTCAAGAACCGAATACAAAAACCTGTGGCTAGCTCCGCCTGTGCGTTCTAAAAAAATCTCAGTGACGGTTTAGGTTTTCAAGAGATAATAAATATGTTATATTAAAATGCCTAGCTTGTTTGGAGAAAATTTTAACAGAAATACAAAACGAGGACTCTCCAGGACAATAATATACCTTAAAAACTGATGAAGATTTACTGAATCCATTGGTCAATATGGAATTTGTCGCTGGATATAACTACGGTCAAATATATAGCACAACAATTATACCTGCATCAGCAATAGATAAAGGTAAAGGAAACTCTACAATGATAAAGTTTCCTATAGCAATTGGGAATGTAACAATGATTATTGAACTCATAGGACCAGGTTTCAAGACTGTCAGAGTGTTTGAAACAAAGAGCAAATTGAAATTTGAACTCAACAAGATTTTTCTAACATCTCCAATGGGTCCAAAAGGGTTGGTTGGACCTCAAGGTGAAAGAGGGTTAGAGGGACCAAAAGGCGATTAAGGAGACAAGGGGGATAAAGGAGACAAGGGTGACAGGGGTGATAAGGGTGACAAGGGCGATACAGAACCACAAGACAACCCTGGGGTTGTGATTATTCAGCCAGATGGAGGAATTCAATCAACGCCAACAGGTATCAGTTTAGCACCTATGAAATTGATTTGGGAAGGTATAGTTCGCTTCAACCAGAAATATGAGTTAAAGCATAGTATTGAGAAGTTTAGGTTTGTTCATGCTTCAGCTCTTAAAATTGGTGATAACGAAACTGTCCAAACAGCGCTGTTGATGCCACAGGCCTTAAAGTTTGGGACACCTCCTACACTCAAAGAGAAAATCAGGTGGGATATCATTAATAATTCAAAGCTGACAGTGACCTTCCTTGGAGAATATCATAAAGAAATGATTGTCACATCAGCTAAAGAGCATAGTTGGCAGCTGTATACACTGTACGGGCAAGAATAAAATCTTGTGTAATAAAAAA
>RDPX01000439.1:97360-109116 GCA_003991215.1 Morbakka virulenta | reverse complement strand
CAAAGATGTACTTGTAGTGCTCAGAAGAGTAAGAGTTCATAATAAAATGTAAATTTCTGAGAGAGAGAGAGAGAGAGAGAGAGAGAGAGAGAGAGAGAGAGAGAGAGAGAGAGAGAGGGGAGAGACAGAGAGACACAGAGAGAGACAAACAGACAGAGAGACACAGAGAGATTAAGATTCTTAGAGCGAATTGGAGTCGTGAGAGTGAAACTCATTTTCATTTCTTCAAATTGTAAGTGATTATGGGTGTTTAAAAATTGAATATAAATGTAAAGAAGTAAGAGAAAGGCCCGAATAACTACTTTTAATTCTATGAGTACGGGTAGGGCGAAACAATATCAAGACTAAGTACACACTAAAAGAACAGTGTGGCCAACGTTGACTTGGCCTGACGCTTGACCTAACGCTTGGCCTAACGCTTGGCCTGACGCTTGGCCTGATGACCTATGATATTTTCTCCATTTCCCCTAAATGGGTAAAAAAGGAAACAACTCCTTTAAAAACTTGAAAGCTAATAGTGCATTTTATCTTCCCATCGCCAGGAACCCAATTGAGACTTGATGAGATTCTTATGTTGGTATACTCGCCGTCCTGCAAAGGATAGATGGGGTGTGCTCCCTGGTATTACTTCGTGAGGGTAAAAATTTCAGGGTCTAACGAAAACAAATATTGACTGTTGGAATAATGGGATGTGACTTGAAAATGACGTGAAACATCATAATAATATACTGCTAAATTGAGACGTTATTAACAAGCTAATTTCTAAGTCACTGATTACCAAAAGAGAAAATATGGAATTGTAGGTTTTCCACCTATCCATCACTAGATGGTGTGTACTGTAACTACTCGATAAAAATAAAAATAATAAAAATAAAAAATAAAATAATAATAATAATAATAATAATAACAATAATAATAATAATAATAATAATAATAATAATCATGAAAAAAGGAAACATGTTAGAAGTAAAGGGATAGAAATGCCTACTGGAGAAAAAATGAAAGAAATGGATCTTGATAATGGATACAAATACCTCTGCGTACTTGAAGCAGATAACATAAAAGACAATGCAATGGGGGGAGGAATAAGGACGGTATATCTTAGAAGGCTAAGAAAAATCGTAAAATCAAAGCTAAACTGTAAAAACTCTATAACTGCTATTAACGCTAGGGCAATATCCATTCTAAGATATAGCGCGGGAATTATAGAATGGAGAGTTAATGACTTTAAAAAAATCAGACAGCAAAACCCGGAAAATGCTGACAACCTATAGTATGTTTCACAAGAAAAGGGATGTAGATCGTCTTTATCAGAAAAGGTTGAAAGGGGGCAGAGGTCTGATAATTGTAGAAAACGTGCATGCATAAATACTTGCAAGAAAGCGAGGAACCAATGTTGGTAGAGGTTAGGAAGGAGAAGATTATAGGTGAAGGGGCGAATAAAGTTACCATTCTAGAAAGGAGAAAAAACAACTTCTATCAAAAACAATTACACAGCGCCCTCCACACCAACACCAGTTTCAAAGACCCACGTAGTTGGGATTGGTTAAAAACTGGTGACCTAAAGAAGGCTACAGAAGGTACTCTGATGGCAGTTTAAGAGCAAGCTATCAGAACCAAGTCAATCAAACATCATATTGATAAGGATGGTACTTTCTCTGTGTCGTCTGTATAGTGACCGTAAGGAGACAGTTGCCCACTTAGTATCAGAATGTGAAACTCTGGCTAAGAAACAATACAAAAATTGGAGGCACAATAAAATCGCACAAGTTCTACATTGCCATACGTGTAAAAACCACAACATTGAACATTCAAAAAATTGGTATGATCACCATCCAGAAGATGTAATTGAAAATGAAAAAGTGAACATACTCTGGGACATGAAAATCCAGACTGATAAGGTTTTGGAACATTTGAAGCCTGGCATAATTATTTTTGATAAAAAAAAGGAAATGTACGATAGTTAATGTAGCTTGCCCCTTTGATACCAGAGTCATCGAAAAAGAGAGAGAAAAAATCAACAAATATTAGGACCTTAAGTGGGGATTGAAACGAATTTGGAATTGTAGGGAAGTAAAAGTGGTTCCCATTATCATCGGGGCATTGGGTACTATATCTAAGGATTTCCACGGTTGGCTAGAAAAAATTAGCCCTGATTCTCATTTTGGAACTTTACAGAAGGCTTGTTTGTGGGGAACAGCAAGGACTCGGTGCTTTGCACTGAATATCTAAGGTCAAAGCGTCACGAGTTTTGTTGAATTGATCATATTGAACATTCACTGCAGGTGTGGATTTGTGGATTTTACGAATATTCTCGTTATGCGAACTGCCAATCTTGTTCCGATATGTCACCTGTCACTGAGGATGCCTAGTAGATGATAATATCAGTCCAAGACCAAATTTTCGTTTTGATTAGGTGATGACATACAGTGTACTATTGATGGATGTTTCGAACCATAGTCTGATGTACCTGGATATGAAGTTGTCGATATTGTTCTTAACCCACGTGTTCAAAATTTTGGAGACTGTCAGGTGCCAGCTGATTTTCGATAATATCCACTGCTGGTACAGCTTTAACTTGTTTTTTACGGATGAAGTGGTAGACGATTGATGATTTTGAGGTGTTCAGTCACGATTTTTGTTATTTCATTTTTGTGCATTTCTTCCGTCATTTTGAGGTCAAAATGTCAACCAAGATGGGGAAAATGATGGTCAATCTCAATTTCTGGTAAAAGTTTGTTGTCTAAGTAGAGCTTTCGTTTGTATTTAACTGACATTTTACCCTTTTTACAGACACCGAATGCCTAACATTTTGACGATTTTATTCTCATTTCTGACCATTTACACCATTTGCTGAAGAAGTTCAGAAAAATGTGGTTTTCTCCTCCCAATGAGGTGACTGCAACTGCATCATCTGAAAATTGGAACCAATTGCGCGGAAGAAATCCTTTGATGGCACGGAAATCAAAGTTGGTATATTTATCGTCCTTGATACACTGTAAAAAGGAATTGACGATTAAATTGAAGATTAACGACGAGAATGAATCCCCTTGCAGTAGACCTTTTTCAATCGGAATGGAGCAGAAATTGTTCGTAATAATGGATAAACGAAAGTCACTATACAATGTTTATACAAGCTTATTAATTGTGGTGATAGTGTAAAACAGTTTGAATCAAGGAATGGTGGACTTCAACAAACGCATTTTTGAGTTCGATTGCTGTTACTGTCGAGCTTTGAACTTTCAGCAGTGATTGCTTTTATGACTCATTTCTGCAATGTGCTCGAATGCCCCACTGATACCAGGAGTNCATCTGAAAATTGGAACCAATTGCGCGGAAGAAATCCTTTGATGGCACGGAAATCAAAGTTGGTATATTTATCGTCCTTGATACACTGTAAAAAGGAATTGACGATTAAATTGAAGATTAACGACGAGAATGAATCCCCTTGCAGTAGACCTTTTTCAATCGGAATGGAGCAGAAATTGTTCGTAATAATGGATAAACGAAAGTCACTATACAATGTTTATACAAGCTTATTAATTGTGGTGATAGTGTAAAACAGTTTGAATCAAGGAATGGTGGACTTCAACAAACGCATTTTTGAGTTCGATTGCTGTTACTGTCGAGCTTTGAACTTTCAGCAGTGATTGCTTTTATGACTCATTTCTGCAATGTGCTCGAATGCCCCACTGATACCAGGAGTATGCTTTCTCTCGGAGAAAATAAGAAAGTACCCATTTTCCTTTGCATGGTTAAACTTTAAACTGAAGGTCTGTCTAAAGATTTCGAACGTGTTTAGACCATTTAATTCTTTCGTCTAATCCTGTTTATTTAGAATGCATGATTTCTGGAAGTGGTGACAAAGGAAAATATTGTGCTTTCTGCTTTCTCTCGGAGAAAATAAGAAAGCACCCATTTTCCTTTGCATGGTGAAACTTTTAAACATACCACATCACCTAATATAAAACAGATGGCCAAAAAAAGTTTCAAAGGGTTTCAAAAACAGATTTTGAATTTCATATTCTTACCCATATTGCCAAGTTACAATCCTAGTTTTGATAAAACCTGTGTTGTTACAGGACTTCAATCAATGAACTAAAGAAATAATGTCTGGTAACACTGGTGGCTGGATTCGAATTTTAACAGGTTCAGTATTATTTTACTTTTCTCAATGGCAAACTATTTGAAATATGAATATAAAATTGTAACTAACAATTTCTTTATCTTTCTTCGATCCCTGTAGTTTTGTCTCTCGTCATTTCTTTTAGCATAAAATTAATTTTTACACTGAGATAGTATTAATCTGCTGGCTTTTTGACATATGTAAAATGAATATCAATACTACCCTAGTGAAAAAAATATTTTGTTTCTACTAAAACGACATTTGTATGAATGAATTTCAAAAAGGAGTACTAATTTTGACAATTTGCCTGCACTTATGTATATAATTGGTTGTGTTGTTATTTCTTAATTAATTTTAACATGCTCGGTAGAAGAGAAGAAGGCTATTAAATCCGGACAATCTCGATAAATATTATAAGAAACCTTAAAAAACATCTTAAAGGCAAAGTAGTCCTTTAATAGCTCCGTGACGTATTTCTAGACATACTAAAAGGGTCTTGGTATAACAAAAATAAGACAAAATCTTACTGGGTTGACGTCCTTCTCAGCCCTAAAAATGTGTTGGCCTATGATATTTTATCATACTAGTCTGTTAAAAAAGAGAGTTTTTTTCGGCATATCAATGGAATATGGAAACTACTTTAATACAACGATTTCTGCTACAAAACATGATTATCATAATTAAAACATCGTCCACTTTGTTTGAAAGCAATTTCGATGACACTCATCTGGTCCAAAAAGTCAGACTAAGAAAGCACAAATCAAGTGGGTTTTTATGGATACGGAAAACAAAAAATGAATAGAGAAGGCCCGCAATTTTTGTTGGTTGGCTAAGAAGATCATTTTTTTTTCTCATCCAATGAACTACAATGAACAAAAGAGGTCGAGAAAAGACCTTAAAACAAAACCAACACCTACTATGTGTTTAACTTTTTATAAAAGGGTAAAAGCAAAAATTTTAGAGCCTTAAATTGCTTTTTCTTGTGGTAAATAAATTTCAGCATTTTTGTTATTTCCATTAACAAGCTTGGTGCAGTGAACAGAATACTTAACAGTTGATTCTCCAAAGTTTCTCCTTTCTGGGTTTCTGTAAATTCCTCCCTAATGAAAGTGATCTCTCACAACGTAAAATTACTTATTTTAACACTGGATAAATATGTGTTTTTGACTATAATAAATTTTTAATGAAAGAATTGTACAGAGACATTAATAGTTTTCGTTAATCAGTACTTGGGATTTTTGTGTTTGATACGTTATTTCCAAAGATACACAAAACTTCCTTTCATGGTAACTGTCATTGTAGCGTCTATTCTAAACTTTTATTATTTATTACAACGCACAAGCGTAAAAGTATTCTAAAAGTTTGCAGTCTCTATTTTGTCATTCAAGATCTATGTACTTTGAAGTTAAAAGGTAAAAAGTAAAGGAAGCTTTTTATGAATTTTAATATTGCTGCATTATGGTCATAAGTTATTTCATGCTTTGGATAAAATAGATGGATTGTTAGCAGATTTGAAAAAGGTTCCTGAAAACTTTTACTAAGATATTGAAAGAGAACAGGTATATCCGTATATAAAATACAAGGTATAAGGTATATAAAATACAAGATATAAGGAAGGTTGGTACTTACAATAGTATCCTTTCCATGTCAAATGTTAGACAAATTTAAGAATTGCTGGAATGTAAGGATCATATATATCAACTGCTTTGCCCTCGGTACATGCAAAAACAATTCCAGATGACACAATGTCTGATAATTTTATGATTCTTAGACACTTCCAAGCAGGATGGTTGTCAAGTACGCATAAATTACACATGTTTTTCTAGTTAAGGAGAAGCTCTGATCAAAGGGCAAGCCAAATTTGTTTACTACCTTTTCAGAAACTTTGTCTGGAGAAGAAAATTTTAACGCTTAACATATCTATCAATGTTTAGACCAGTACAAGTATTGTCCTATGGCTATTATTAGCAAAAAGATACTATAGTAAATCAATTGAATTTTAATGGATTTGCCTGTACGATTTCTTAAAAGATACGCCAGTGTAAAATTGCGAAAAAATTTCTTTGTAGTGGGAACTTCGACCGAATCGGTTAGCTGCCAAAATTCTCGGACTGAAAAATGCCTGGCATTTTTAAACATAAAAAACGTAAATACATTTTTTTACCGTTCTCTATTTTCATCTTCATTTAATGAATATAATTGTACTTATCATTCCATGACTAAAGTATATTATTTTATTGTACTTTCAATTGGGCCAAAATGTCCTTCTCTCGCATTTCCATTTGCTCAAAGGATATGACTTCAGCTGTTTTGAAACCATTCAGATTCAACTCATCTTTATTCATTTTCTAGATATCCTCAATTCTTTTATCATTTACTTTTGTAAACAGGCAAAGCGTACAGCTGAGTTATTCTAAATAATGCAATTATAGAAATGAGTTAATTACTTAGCTACGTGTCACTGCAAATTCACATCCAAATGGCTGACGCAGTTTTATGAATCGGTACGGAAATATTAGAATCATTAGTGCATAAATGCATTCATATATGTAAATATGAACGCATTTGGTTATATATATATATATATATATATATATATATATAGTATTAGGAGTAAACTCCAAACAGCCAGATGTTAAGGCTTCCATTTTGACAAAATAGTGACAAAAAAACTTGCATCACAAACAAATTTTACACGATCGAGACGCAATACATAAACAAAGCCATAGAAGAAGTGCTTCAGAAATTTAGATATGAGACAGACATAAGAAAGACCATGTTGATAACAGAGGTCCTGGGCTTTTGATCGGCAGTGGCTGCTTTCCAGACGTGTTACGGGTACCCAACACTCAACATTCCCTCTGTTATATATATCTTTATATATATATATATATAGCCGCCTACTTTATTTGTTTATAAAAAGCATGTACAGTATTTGTAGCATTATTGCCTGATGATCGAAATATCGTGAAACTATTAGTTGCAATCACATATATATATATATATATATATATATATATATATATATATTAGGTTGTTCTTCTTGCTTTACGTGTATGATACCTTATCTTAAAGACATAAATTGCATTTTCTTTGAGGTATTACAATAGTTGGCAGAGGATTTTTAACTGACCATTGAAAATTGGATGCAGGCTGATTGTCTTCTTCTTGATTCCAATTATAACTTCCTTATGTGGTTTATTTACTGCATTTACTGTTGTTTAACGATTTCAAATGGTTCCTATTCGGTGGTTCTTATTCGTCCCCAACTAATCCAAAACTGAGTTTGTTGGATACATTTAAAACAGTAATTTGCACCTGGTAAATTGTGTCCGGTGTAACAGAAAATAAGTACTCCCCGGAAAAAAGAACTCCCGGAGTACTTTTTACCTAGGAAATAAATACTCCCCAGTACTTTTTTCCTAGGAAATAGATACCCTATATGGGAAATTTGTCCTCCCCTGCAATGTTAATCAGGGGAGTACTTTTTTCCTAGGAAAAAATCCAATCCCTTTGAAATTCCATGTTTTCAATCCAATAAAGATTTTATTATAATAACTGTCAAGGCCAAAATTCATTCGTTTTAAGACTGAACAAATCTCTCATCTGATTTGAAATGTTTTGTTACTATCAAAATCCAAAAAGTACTTAAGCTTAGGGTCTGTAGTTACCAATTCACAATCGGAGTACCTTAATTCAGCAGTACCTATTTTCTGGGCAATTAAATATCCCAGGGAGTACTTTTTCCCGAGGGGCGTACTTATTTCCTGGGATAGAGGTACTCCCGGGAGAACTTTTTTCCTATGAAATATGTACTGGGGAGTACTTTTTTGATTTTGACTTTGATCTTTACTTCTCCAGTTACAATTTTGCTTTTTTTATTGATGTTCGATCAGAGTATGATGTAGTACCATAAATCAGTAGTTATTTTTCATGCACAAAAATGTTACAGCTATGCTCTTGGAACCTTAAGCAATCTCTGTATACATACGCAACTAATCAGTATACATGTGTATTCCTTCTAAACTTCCAGAAGACAGAAATAAATAATTATAATTATCTAGTCAAAGAATTTAAAGCAATTAAATAAATCGGGTTTTCACGTTTTCCCATGTTATAATGAAATGAGCCTACGATAACNATTGGATGCAGGCTGATTGTCTTCTTCTTGATTCCAATTATAACTTCCTTATGTGGTTTATTTACTGCATTTACTGTTGTTTAACGATTTCAAATGGTTCCTATTCGGTGGTTCTTATTCGTCCCCAACTAATCCAAAACTGAGTTTGTTGGATACATTTAAAACAGTAATTTGCACCTGGTAAATTGTGTCCGGTGTAACAGAAAATAAGTACTCCCCGGAAAAAAGAACTCCCGGAGTACTTTTTACCTAGGAAATAAATACTCCCCAGTACTTTTTTCCTAGGAAATAGATACCCTATATGGGAAATTTGTCCTCCCCTGCAATGTTAATCAGGGGAGTACTTTTTTCCTAGGAAAAAATCCAATCCCTTTGAAATTCCATGTTTTCAATCCAATAAAGATTTTATTATAATAACTGTCAAGGCCAAAATTCATTCGTTTTAAGACTGAACAAATCTCTCATCTGATTTGAAATGTTTTGTTACTATCAAAATCCAAAAAGTACTTAAGCTTAGGGTCTGTAGTTACCAATTCACAATCGGAGTACCTTAATTCAGCAGTACCTATTTTCTGGGCAATTAAATATCCCAGGGAGTACTTTTTCCCGAGGGGCGTACTTATTTCCTGGGATAGAGGTACTCCCGGGAGAACTTTTTTCCTATGAAATATGTACTGGGGAGTACTTATATCCGGGAAATAAGTACCGGGGAGTACTTTTTTGATTTTGACTTTGATCTTTACTTCTCCAGTTACAATTTTGCTTTTTTTCTTGATGTTCGATCAGAGTATGATGTAGTACCATAAATCAGTAGTTATTTTTCATGCACAAAAATGTTACAGCTATGCTCTTGGAACCTTAAGCAATCTCTGTATACATACGCAACTAATCAGTATACATGTGTATTCCTTCTAAACTTCCAGAAGACAGAAATAAATAATTATAATTATCTAGTCAAAGAATTTAAAGCAATTAAATAAATCGGGTTTTCACGTTTTCCCATGTTATAATGAAATGAGCCTACGATAACTTAGGTGACAGTAAGTGATTACCACGACAATTTTTTATAAATACTTTAATATGCGAAATTATTTATATAAGTATAGATAAAAAAAAGACTCTCTGCGGAAAAAACTCTCATTAGGATGTTACATCATTCATATCAATAAACTTAGAGAAGCTATCGCCCTTACAAAAAATACTCCTTTCCGACTGATTCCACAAGTCTCAGGAAAATCTTACCGTAAAGGGTTGATCACAATATCTTAATCTTTGGTATCAAGATGCTTGATTTCAGCTAATTTGTAAACAAAGTATCCAAAATTGAGGTAAAACTCGAGATAGAAGATATAAATGTACACGAAGAAAATGTTAAATAATTGGGGTTCGAACATCGAACTCCGTCTTGCAAATGAGAACTACAAACAAATTTTTATGCTCATCGTTATAGTTCTTACTCAGAGCTTGATTTATTTTCACTTTGTCTCCTCAGTGTCAGCTTCAAAACCAGTGCCCTCAACAATAAGCCCAAGGTGTTTTGGTCTTGACAGGTCGGCCAAAAATATCTTAATTAGAGAACCCCGGTGCTCTTAACAATAAGCTAGAGGTAATTTGAGCGTCCGGTAATATCGTTTCACGTCTTTGTGGAATGCGTACGGATCTTTTCACGATTGTCTTTCTTTCTTTGGTCGTCCTATTTTTATCGTTGCTGCCTTACATTATAGTAGCATTTATTTCATCCGGTTGTGCTTCATTGAAAGACGATTTCAGTCAAATGATGCCGAGCGTGTCGATAGCATGTTTAAAGGTTGAGTGGGATCCACTAATAGAATCCCTGCCAGGATAAATAGATTCCTAGCGCAGACCTTTTCTTCAAAGCTACTTGAAATCTACGTTTCTTATCCAAACCTTAATATAATTTCTAAGGCTTTTCCACTCGCGAATATATTTATCTTCTTTGAAGAAAACAAAAGTAAGGGTAGATTAGGAATGGCTTGCAAAATTATTTGATAATCTCATTTTTCTAATCACATGCATCAGTGACGTTCTTGGAATCAAACACTTTCGCGACGCCTTACATTCAATTTGGAAATCTTGTAAGTTTATTTGAAGCTACTTTATATTACAATCGTTAAATTTGTCTATAGCATTGTTTGCTTTTATTTCCACTATCTTGATCAATCTAACCATATTATTCATAATTTATGAAAGTTTGCAGTTCGACTTGATTCCTATCTGGATTCATGACGACAAAATAATTTCCACAACAACGCAACAGTACAGATAGATACTATACTTCCAAAACAACACAACTATAGTATTCTGTGGTTTTAGCTTCACATCTAACTTATACCAATACACGATGTAGCGCCAGTCGCATTTTTTTTACAGGTGTCACAATTTTATACCAGTTGAGACTAGCTTGATAGAACAAAGAACCGACTTCTAAGGGTTATTTTCTCTGATACATTTGAGACTTTCTGTAAAAATCCCTATTATGACTGGCCCATTGATTTATCAAAATCTATGTTCTTTGCGTAAACTGGATTGCTAAATCAGAATGCAATAAAGACTCCACTTATTAAGTTGTTTTACATAATTTTTGGTGGCAAGAGAAGTTTTTGTGAAGGTGGTCAAAACTCCATTTCAATAACTCTGCAAGGGCATTGGCGAGGACGAGGGCGACGCTGGTTCAAACCATCAAAGAAAAAGGTCTGCTAAAATCGAACTGTTTGATTGAGTTATTTACAAGTATTTAAGTGATAGGTATAATCAGCTTGATTCAGTATTGTAGCAAGGTTTTCCTTGAAAATATTCTCACTTGTGTTTTTTCCGTCAATTCAGCAAACCAAAGTCTCTTTTCATTTGAGTAACTCTTTTTTTCGTCACAAGCAAACCAAAAATTGCTACTGGTTCTAATCAGAATAATGAGAAATTTACAACAAGCAAAGCCTCTTGTGAAAATGACAGGCACCAGTTTGTCGCTTCGTTTGGTGTACATTTGACTCAAGAAAAGACCTATTAAAATAAATAAAGTCAATAAACCAATCATTTTACAATTTCATTTAAGAAAACTTTAAACTAAATAAATAGATAAAATTTCCATTAAAAATAAACACAACCTGTTTGGTTGTAACGGTAAACTTTTATGACGAATATATTTTCTAAAAAAATGACGGAAACTGCAACAAAGCGACTACAAATATGACGGAAACTGCAAGAGAGCAATTGCAAGTAAGACGGAAGCTGCAACAAAGCAACTGTAAGAATGAAGGAAGCTGCAACAAAGCAACTACAAGTATGACGGAAACTGCAAGAGAGCAATTGCAAGTAAGACGGAAGCTGCAACAAAGCAACTGTAAGAATGAAGGAAGTTGCAACAAAGCAACTACAAGTATGACGGAAACTGCAAGAGGGCAATTGCAAGTAAGACGGAGGCTGCAACAAAGCAACTGTAAGAACGACAGAAGCTACAACAAAGCAACTACA
>RDPX01000439.1:58777-85967 GCA_003991215.1 Morbakka virulenta | reverse complement strand
TCAACCAGAGTTGTGTTACACGAAGGTCAAAGTTTAAATTACATATCCCATCTCATAAAAGCAACACAGGCCAAAAATGCCTATCTTACCTAGGGCCAAAAATATGGAATAACCTATCATCTGAATTAAAATCTACTAACAATGTCAACACTTTTAAACACCAGACCAAAGAATACTATTTTCAAAATATACAGAAAGAAGAAGACAGTATATATATCTACTACTGACAACTCATGTTTTCACTCTCATAAAGAGCCAGGTATTCTAAAAGGACTTCTCATTTTAAAACACATTTATATTTTAAAATTTTATCTCTCTTTTTTTTTCAATTAAACAATCACCTCTTAAGGGACCATTATGGAAATAAGGTTGGTTTGACCTTTTAATGTTATCCCTGCCACTTCAATTAGGGGTGACCTGTAATTATTTTTATTTTAACTCAAATTGTAATATTTTTATGCAACATTCTTTTTAGTATTGATTTATACAAAAGTTTGTAAATTAACTTTAAATTGTAATTTATTGACTTTCTAGGCCTTTCTTTTTTTTTTTCTTTAAACATTTGTAAACATTTTTCATTTTATGTTTGTGGCAAATAAAAACTTACTTACTTACTTACTTAGGGTATTTTTTACAGTTTAATATGAGTAACTTGTACTGTTTCCAAATTCAGCGTGACAAAGTTCAAATTGGAGGAAGTTGACTAATTATGAAACCACAGTATACCATATGTAGCCCAGAGCTACTAGGAACTCAGACTCAAAATATGTAAGAAGAGCTTTTATCATGTCACAAATCATAAACTTTTTCTGAGCTATGTTTCGAGAGACCTTTCTTCCATTGTCAGGCGCCACAGCTCATTTCATAGCCATATCTATTCACTTCAGTAGCCTGACAACAGGAGAAGTGTCTCTCAAAACATAGCTCAGAAAAAGCTTACAACTCATGACATGATAAGACTCTTACATCAATGGCTTCCTCTGACTTCATAACTACAATGACTTCTCCCATTGTCAGGCTACTGACGTGATTAGGTATGGCTGTGTGATGTATTTTTAAGATCATATATAGAAGTTTGTCAAAAAATTTGGTCACTGTATGTCTGTCTATTATTCTTTTGCTTTAGTTCACACTTTTTGGGGGATACTTGCATTTCAAGGCTGGTACTATTTTAGTTTCCTGCTCTGAATTTATATGTATATATTTTCTTCTGTTACATGAAAATTGTGATTTGTAAACAAGCTTAGAAAAATATCATTTAATAGCAGTTAAAATATTTTATGACCCTATATTTGTTACTGTAGTTGAGTTTGGCTGGTATTACATTTATTATACTTTGAAAAAATACTTACTGTAAGGGAGCAATATAAGGTGAACATTTGGTTATGTAAATATGAATGTGGCCATATTAAAAAGCAGTAGTAGTGTTGGAAAATCCTATTAAAATTTTGAACAACAAACTTAAGTTTTGTAATGTCAAGGTTTACACATATGTATTAGCTAGCTTTCATTCATGCCTAGGTTTTGTTTGACTGAAAGTTGTTTTCTATACAAAGGTGTGTTATAAAATATATACATTATGCAAGCAAAAGAAATAAGAATGTAGGTGCCATTCCACCTGCTGATGAAAACAGATAACATGATTCATGTTCATCAGTCACATTACATGTTCAGTGTATATGTGACTGCATCTGATCTGTGTAGCAACCTAATTTATATTTAAAACTGAAATAATAAGAATGATAAGGCTCAAAGCATAGTAAGGCAATGTGATAATACTTGAAATCAGTTTGGGAAAAAAAGATTTTGTGAAGACATTAACTTTACTTTGTAAACCCAAATTCAATACAGGACAAAACCTTATTAAAACCTTATTAAATGTAATTATGGAAATAATATTTTAAACTCAGTCATTTTGCCATTGCACTTTGAGATCAGTATGCACACAAAAGATATGAGATGAAGATGGCATATTTTGTGTTTTAGATTTGAAAAGAACATTATTTGGTAGTTCCTACTGACCTTGTAAACAAAAAAGCATAATTGTACACAAAACAAAATTGTAAAAGCAATATTAAAATTTCTATTATGCAGGTAGGGTTTTGCAGTATAACCAGAATTGTTTCACATTTTTATGAATAGGTTTTAAATAAGATTCTTTTGCAAACCCTAAAATCTAATCTTGAAATAGTGAAAGAATCTAGATCTAGAATAATCAGGTAAAACATTGCATGCTGAGAGCAAACTTAGATTTTTCAATTGAAAGAGTGAATATATTATATTATATATATTATATTAGAGAGTTATTGTTGTACAATAAATTTATACAAATTCTCATGTCAATGTGGTTGCTTTTAATCAACATTTAATTTGCAACATAATTCAGAGATTTTTAAATGACACATACACAAACACACACATACACTTGCAAACATTTACACAACAATTACAAACTTTCCTAATCAGGGTAGTTTGCATTGGCTTGTCTATTTAACAAAATTGAATACTTTACCAACATAATTATTCAAATGATAATAATTCATTGTTTGTGGTTGGTTTTGATGACACATTTGTGGTTTCTAGTCCAAATGATTGTATTAAAGTTTGGTGAAAAGGAAGTGCTCATCTTTGTTGTCAATGTTTAAAGCATTGCACATTTTATTGAAAGAAATACAAGATTGACTAAATATACCTAAAGATAATATAATAATACTAATAATAATAATAATAATAATAATAATAATGATAACCATACAACAACAACCGTTTGAGCAATGTGCCTTTCCTCACTGGTTGTGGGGTGCCACTTGCAAGGTTGAAGTGATGTTTCCATTTTTATTTGGTTATTTTATCTCACTCTTGTGGCTACAGTACATGTGCCTGCATTCAACTTTCCTGGCTTGTTGTTGGGCGCTGAATGCGGGTTTTTCACCCAACCACCAATAAATGGTGTGTAACCACTCGATAATGATAACTAATAGTGCAACACATTGACTTGGTCTTAACTGGGAACTATTTGTTATCAATCAAGGACCTGTAGTTCTACCTAATAATAATAATCTCAGAGCTTTAAATCAAAGTAAAAAGTAAAGTAAGAATGTAACCAATTAAATATTATTGAAAGTTAAAAATTAGATATGGTATGGTCTGTTGTTCATGGACATTTATAGAGAATAAGCTTGTTTTAGATTCTTTCAGGATTGTACAAAGGGAACATTCATTGCACGTGAAGTCTTGAAAATGCAGACTCCGTGGACAAATACCTTTTTAAGCATACTTTCTTGGCCAGACAGCATGAAAACCATTTTTCATTTTGATATCTTTTGAAATAATCATTTATGGGTTTAAGTAGTAGGTTATACAATGATGGTAAAATGTGGTGATGTTTGCAATGCATACTTGGGTAAGGTTTTTTTAAATTGCAGGCTGAGAAAAGGTGCATATGGCTGTAAATTTAGGATTTAGGATTAGGAATAGCCATTCAATTGATAAAAAACACAGTATTTAAAACATCCTGCTGAATTAAAGGCAATATTTTGGTGGAACATAATCTGAGCAGTAACATTACTCCTGGCCCTGTTTGGAGAATATGATTTAATGTAGGATGGAAGAGACATTAACGGAGACAACAAGTTTGCTTTCAATAGAGTTTCTTAAGAACTTTGTTAATGAATTAAATGTCATTTTCTAGCAAAAAAAAGAAAACTATTTTTATGCCTGATTTGGACGTATCCACATTGCTGGTATTGAGTCAAAACAGATATGAAATATAGTTTTTAACAAAATACATGATAGGATATACCTTGTTATGAGTTGGTAGGAGATATCAAACAAAACTTTAGATTTTTGGTATTAAATTGTAATACTGGTACCAAAATAGTCCTCTATTAATACAGTGGCATACAGAGTTCTTTGAGTTACTATTATCCTGCTGACAAATGATCAGTGGATTTATGTATTAACAGAAAATAGGAAAGACCATTGAAAAAAACTGAAACAATGAAGAATTTAATAATTTATTTATTTATACATTTGTTTTAAAACTCTCTTAGCTGAGGGCTGAATGTTGAAGTGGCAGGATTAAGAAATGCTTAACAGATTCCCATTAATGGCTACGTTGACTAGTTTGAGTATGCACTGGATTGTGAATTGCTATAACTTGTAAATCCTCAAAATAAGCTGTATGCACAAACAGATTTTAGTAATTTTGACTTTAATTTAGTTTTATCATGCTTACTTTTTTTAATGTTGTAACATATACTTTTTATTATAGACCAAAAAAAGACGCATTATGCAGCTCCTTAGTAAACCCTCGCTTCTATTGTTATCCATTATGCTATTCGGAGCATTGACATTTGTACTTTATAAATACCGAAATGGAATAAGCTTATTTTATCAGCAGAGGAAGATTTGGGCTGATGAGTATGACTCAGTCATGCATGAGTTTGTTGAATACAGGAAAAAAGTTGCTGAATTACCAAAAAGCAAGTTAGAGTGGACAAAAGTAGAGAGTGAAAAGCAGCTGAGTACAGCCTTGGATTGGCAATCATCAACTGTCAGGAGACCTCCAATACCCAAGAGTGAAATGCATGACAAATGGATCATAGTAACTTCGATTAATAAACCAGGAGAAGACATCAAAAAGTTGACCCAAGTCAAAGGATGGAAACTCATTGTTGTTGCTGATAAGAAAACATCGGGAGATTGGAAGTAAGTCAACTTTTCTTAATTTTTTTACTGTTTGATAATAGCACTTTTACTCACCAGAGAGTGTTGGTTGCATTGGTACTAATGTATCACACTGGCCAGCCATTGCTGTTGTTGTTTCCATTGGGCAAACCTTAATTGTGGTCTTCAGCATTATTCCAGTGGTGGTTGATCCACATTGGTGTACATTGGTGTACATTGGTGTTGAAGTATTAAATGATGTTACATTTATGCATACCCTTACAATGACCTCAAATTGTGTTCACCTTCAGAAGGTATAAGGTAACTTCTTCTTCCTTCGGCTTTTTCCCATCAGGAGTTGCCACAGTGAACTACTCTTTTCCACCTCTGCCTGTCTTGGGTGCCACTCACAGACAGTCCTTTTTTCATGTTCATCAACTGCCTTTCCTTTTTTCATCTTCTTCGTAGATTTGCTTACTTCTACTTTACTGATTTCTTGGACCTCACTTTCATTTACAGTCTGCTCTTGTTTCCCTAGGGTTTTACCACAACAACTGTCTTCCCTTTTTTCAGCTTCTTCATGGATTTGCTTACTTTCACCTTACTGATTTCTGGGACCTCACTTTCATTTATAGTCTGTTCATCTGCTCTTCTTTTCCTAGGGTTTTTCACATTCATCAGGCCTGCAAAATAATTCTTCCACCTTGCCAGGATGTCTTTCTTGCATGTCAAGATTCTGTCATTCTCATCTCTTATCATCCTTACATGCTGCACATCATTACTGGCCTTATCTCTGTTTTGCCAATCTATACACTTCATTTTCTGAGTTCTTCTGAAGAGATTTGTAGAGCTCCCAATACACATCCTCCTTTGCCTTCGCCACTGCTTTTTTGGCCAACTTCTTACTTTCCTCATCTTTGGGTTATGGCACTCTGCACCTCATCATTCCACCACCACCAGAAGGTATGAGGTAACTGGGGTTAATAAAAGGATAAAGTTGAACCTTACTTGTCATCTTAGTAATCTCCAGATTAAAAAAAAGAGTTAAAAGCTCCTCCCTGCCTTCAATGAGTTGGAAAGTAAAATCAAAGAGATCTTAATATCTTCAGGAAGAATTTAATAATTACATCAAATTTATAGGTATTTTGAGTCAAGTGTCAAACAAAGCTGTTCTGTTATCAAATTCCAAATGTGATACTAAACTAGGGAGTAAATATAAATTTATAAGATACACAAGATTTTTTGAGTTAATTTTATCACTGTAACCAGTGATCAGTAAACTATATTTAATTGACATGTTTAGCCACCTGCACACTATTATTTTTGAAAGCATCACTTTTTTAAGCATTTGCCTTTGATTTGACAAGGTAGAAGTTGACTATGTAAAAAGGAAGAACTTCATCCAGGACATGTGATATCTGAAAAAAAAATCCATAAAATATCAGGTTATATAAAAGAAACTTTGATTGGAAAGTAATACTGTTTCTGTAGCAGGTTGGTTTTATAGTGAGGGGAGCTAACGTATTGACCAACCCCAAAATAGACTTCATGATGCCAAGGATACAAAGCTGGAGCTAAAACCACCTGAGGGTGAAGGGGCAAATATTTACTGAGGATGCTGATCCTCTAGACCCATTGTATTCTGTTTAAGCAGGTCCGTTCTTCACCATGTACAATGGCATAGGGAGGCCAGATGATCAGCTCTCAAGTGTCCATATGCTGTGCATTACAGATTACATCAGACAGAGGTTATTAGCAGATGCCAAACACTGTCAACTCCTGTGGAAGTTGCACATGTCTGAGAAGCAGTGCGTAACCCACTACAAACCCTTAAACCCAAACTGGAAAATAAGCCATTATGAAAACAGATTTTTGCAGGAGAATCAATAATGATTAACTTTTGCCTTTGGCACCTGTGCACTTTGATTACTGTTTGTTTTATTTTGCATGTTTTTCACGACTTTTATACACCTTTCCTATATAGTTTCTTTACACATAAATTTGTAAGTCTTTTCTAATGAAGCCAGATTTGAAACAAGTGTGATCCAGGTGCTCCTATATCCCATTTGTGGTCTGTTCCCATTAGCATTTTGATATTAACAAGAAATGGACTATGACACTTGAGTATTAATATGAATTATGTCCGGGCAGGAAGGGAGACTGCAGACATGTGTCTGTTTATGTTGTGTATGTGATAAAAATGGCAAAAATGAAAAAGACACTGTAGCAACATCAAGTTGCAAATTCCAAGTTTCTTTCTACTCATCTGGCTACATACAGAATAGATTTGAAAATGTCTTTATATACATTTACAGTCCACAATAGGGAATTGGAAAATCAATGCAGGGGTATTACAGGGTATAGTGCTATTTACTTAGGTAATGAAAATTTTTTTATGTGGCAGTATTTTGGCATTATTTCCATTGTTTTGTTAGGTAGCCACCACGCCACCCCTCCCTTGGATAGGTTCTTATTACAGTCGATTTGTCTTTTAGACATAGTTCACATCTGTCTGACACCTTTCTGCAATATGGTGCTTGGGCTCCATATATGATAGAAAAATGATCACATGACAGCAAAGGCAAGTGTTGAATTCCTCAGCACTAAGAATATATACAAGATGAATGAAGTGAAATTGATAAAGGTAAAAGCCTTCAGCTGTGTCTTGGAAAGGACAATTTGATATACTCTTTGAAATAAAATGTTGAAAAGCTGCAAAAATACTCCCTGTTTTGGGAGAAAAGGAAATTGAGAGACTAATGTTATCCATTCTTTACCTTTACAGTGGGAAAGTACAGGAAGTATTGGAATGAGCGTTTGGTTAGTTAGTAAAAAATTGAGTTCATTGATACTGAATTTTAATCATTAATATAACTTATTTAGGGTAGATGTAAGACCTTTGTCATATCATGTCATATCATGCTTGTAGCAGTCTGACAATGGGAGAAATATCACTCAAAACATAGCTTAGAAAAAGCTTACTACACATGACAGGATAAAGCTCTTACATCTATGGCTTCCTCCAAGTCCATAAAGTTCAGAATTTTTAAGATTATTTGGGGTAGTCAATGTTTAATTTTGGTTGCATACTATGATCTTGTGATTCACACAGAAAGAAATAGATTTAAATAGTGCATGATATAATATATTTGATACACCTGTTTAAAATATCGAGATGCAAAAGTACACCCAATCATGCATAACATTAAAAGGAGTTATTTGATAAAGTTTTAACCTTGGTTCAAATTTTATTCTTCTGAGGCAGTATTAGTACAAATGGTGATCTGAAAGACTATGTACAGCCATCCCATACTATTTTTGAAGCATATCCTCAAATGGCACCTGAACAAACGTGCCCTCCACCCGTTTATTTTACATCACCTTCTCTCTACCTTAATATCAGTATTTAAGCATTTTTTACAAATGAATGGAATTTATATGATATATGTAAATGGAATTTATATGATATATGTAAATGGAATTTATATGATATATGTAAATGGAATTTATATGATATATGTAAATGGAAATCTTAANCTGACACCTTTCTGCAATATGGTGCTTGGGCTCCATATATGATAGAAAAATGATCACATGACAGCAAAGGCAAGTGTTGAATTCCTCAGCACTAAGAATATATACAAGATGAATGAAGTGAAATTGATAAAGGTAAAAGCCTTCAGCTGTGTCTTGGAAAGGACAATTTGATATACTCTTTGAAATAAAATGTTGAAAAGCTGCAAAAATACTCCCTGTTTTGGGAGAAAAGGAAATTGAGAGACTAATGTTATCCATTCTTTACCTTTACAGTGGGAAAGTACAGGAAGTATTGGAATGAGCGTTTGGTTAGTTAGTAAAAAATTGAGTTCATTGATACTGAATTTTAATCATTAATATAACTTATTTAGGGTAGATGTAAGACCTTTGTCATATCATGTCATATCATGCTTGTAGCAGTCTGACAATGGGAGAAATATCACTCAAAACATAGCTTAGAAAAAGCTTACTACACATGACAGGATAAAGCTCTTACATCTATGGCTTCCTCCAAGTCCATAAAGTTCAGAATTTTTAAGATTATTTGGGGTAGTCAATGTTTAATTTTGGTTGCATACTATGATCTTGTGATTCACACAGAAAGAAATAGATTTAAATAGTGCATGATATAATATATTTGATACACCTGTTTAAAATATCGAGATGCAAAAGTACACCCAATCATGCATAACATTAAAAGGAGTTATTTGATAAAGTTTTAACCTTGGTTCAAATTTTATTCTTCTGAGGCAGTATTAGTACAAATGGTGATCTGAAAGACTATGTACAGCCATCCCATACTATTTTTGAAGCATATCCTCAAATGGCACCTGAACAAACGTGCCCTCCACCCGTTTATTTTACATCACCTTCTCTCTACCTTAATATCAGTATTTAAGCATTTTTTACAAATGAATGGAATTTATATGATATATGTAAATGGAATTTATATGATATATGTAAATGGAATTTATATGATATATGTAAATGGAATTTATATGATATATGTAAATGGAAATCTTAAAGTATTTGCTACAAATAGGTAAGGTATATATGTAAGGTATAGTCTAAGGAATGCGTGTATTGCTTTTCATTGCCATTCTTACTTTATGGCAGTAGTACTGGAATGTTTTTCTTTATACTTCATTTACCTTTTTCGTGTTTTAGGATGGACAACCTCGTCTTTTTAAGTGTTGAAAAGCAACTGGCACTTGATTACAAGTTAGTGAAAGTATTACCATGGAATAATTACGCAAGAAAGTCTATTGGTTATCTTTATGCCATTGAACGTGGTGCAAAATATATCTATGAAACCGATGATGACAATCATCCTTCTGACGGCAAGCTTCATTTCCATCTTGATCAAAAAGAAGAATATTACGTTTACGATACAAAGCGCCCTGTTGTCAATGCGTATGAATACTTGGGACAAAGTACGATTTGGCCTCGTGGATACCCGCTTGAGTTAATTGCAGAACATCCTGAGTATAAAGTAAAAAAATGTAAGAAAGTAAAAGCAATGGTTCAACAAGGTGTTGTTAATGGCGATCCAGATGTTGATGCTATCTTCCGATTGACTCGAAAAGATATTGATGTCAGATTGGATGTCGCCTTTGATCCCAATCAAGAAGTGGTCCTTTTGCCAAAAGGAACATTATGTCCGTATAATTCTCAAAATACTCTTTACCATTATGAAGCTTTTTGGGGCCTCTTTTTACCGTCATCCGTGAATACGAGGGTTACCGATATCTGGCGTGGCTATCTCGTTCAACGATTGTTGTGGAATATCGGTGGACATCTAGCATTCTTTCCACCAAGTGCATACCAATATCGCAGTGCACATAGCTACTTGATAGACTTCAAAGATGAAAAGGAGCTTTACCACGACGCAGGACGACTTGTCGACTTTCTTATTTCATGGGATACAAAGTTGACAAATTTCTTCGATCAGATTATGGATATGGTCATCAAAATGGCTCACCAAGGCTTCATAAAACCAGCAGATATTCACGTGTATGAAGCCTGGCTTCAAGATCTAATTAATATTGGATATGTTCAACCAAAATTAAAGCCACTTAATAAAGCTGGATGTAATAGCCCTGTTGATGGTAGTTCTATCATGAAGAAACCAAAAGAACAACCTTCATCTTATTTGCGTACAAAGAAACTCGTTGATGTTACTGCTGTATAGTCGTCATTTTCAATAGAACTTTAACTGATTTTTAATGAGTTTGTTTACGTTGTTGTCACTGCAAGTCGTAACATATCAGTGTTGAACAGACAAGCGGTTTGCGTTAGCTAAAACATGTTTTCAAGAGCCTTTTTTCTATATGATTTTCTGTAATAGCACCTTAGCAATATAAGCTACTCAACATATTGACTAACAGCTGTTTTCACCAGGGAGCAATTTTTACTTTCTCTTATTTGAATTGCTGTGCAAGGCACGTATATACTATTTAAATGACAACTATTATGTTATGGGAGAGAATGGGATTATAAGAATATTTGACCTACCTTTTTTAATTGAGGGTGTGTATTATTTGCATTTTAAGGAATGGGTCATATTTTGCATATGTGCACTTATTGGGCCCTTCCGGATCAAACGTTAGTGACCCCCTGAAACCAAGCTTTCTATGATTACTATATAATATACAATATAGTTTTGTAAATTACTGCTACTGAGGTCTTGCGAAAAGCTTTCAAAATCACAGGATTGTAATTCTATTATTCTAAAAATCGATAATTTTAATAATCTTAGATAGGATTTATTGCCAACTAAACGTTTTGTTTGTTTTTGTTTTTATAGATATTTTTTTCCCCTCTTGACAAGACGTTGCCACAATGTATTGTTTCCCGGCATGATACGTCACTCTATATCTTTTAATTTAATTATGTAACCCTCTCTGTCTGTCTGTCTCTCTCTGTCTGCCTGTCTTTCTCTGTCTGTCTGTCTCTCTCTCTCTCTCTCTGTCTCTCTGTATCTCTCTCTCTCTCGGAACCCGGAACTCTTGTTACTGTGCAGTGCACTAACCATTAAGCCACGGCTCCTCGCGTTTACAATTGTTTAATAGGTGTTTAATCATTATNATGGGATTATAAGAATATTTGACCTACCTTTTTTAATTGAGGGTGTGTATTATTTGCATTTTAAGGAATGGGTCATATTTTGCATATGTGCACTTATTGGGCCCTTCCGGATCAAACGTTAGTGACCCCCTGAAACCAAGCTTTCTGTGATTACTATATAATATACAATATAGTTTTGTAAATTACTGCTACTGAGGTCTTGCGAAAAGCTTTCAAAATCACAGGATTGTAATTCTATTATTCTAAAAATCGATAATTTTAATAATCTTAGATAGGATTTATTGCCAACTAAACGTTTTGTTTGTTTTTGTTTTTATAGATATTTTTTTCCCCTCTTGACAAGACGTTGCCACAATGTATTGTTTCCCGGCATGATACGTCACTCTATATCTTTTAATTTAATTATGTAACCCTCTCTGTCTGTCTGTCTCTCTCTGTCTGCCTGTCTTTCTCTGTCTGTCTGTCTCTCTCTCTCTCTCTCTGTCTCTCTGTATCTCTCTCTCTCTCGGAACCCGGAACTCTTGGTTACTGTGCAGTGCACTAACCATTAAGCCACGGCTCCTCTAGTTTAAAATAGTTTAATAGGTGTTTAATAATTATTATATTGCATTCAGTAATGGTGGCGTCTGGTGTTAAGTAATACCTGTGGAATTAACGCCCTTTACCCGTAAGTGTTTATTCCATGACAATCCCAAATATAATTGTTACATAAAGCTTAATTTACTCCTAGTATAAAGTCTGACACAGAATTGATCGTAGCTGGTAGATAAAACTGCAGTCGGAGCTGTTAATTCCCTTGATTACTTTGTTACCGTAGATTGAGTCGAGGTCAATTTGATATGTTGCGCCAGTCGGTCATTGATTTAGAATTTCATGGGTAGGAAAATTTACCTTGAATTATGTTTCTCTGTTGTATTTATGCCCAATTTAAGTACATGTTTAACTTGCACACATACCCCATTGTAATGAGTATTCATGTGGTAGTTATGTGAGATATGTCAGATTATTGTGTGCTAAATTAAAAATGACCATCTTACATCTTAATGGTCATCTTACATCAGGTATTGGTAATGATGAGATTGTTTATTTTGTGTAAGCGACTTAAAATCAGTTAACGAAAGATCATGCTTTAACGCACTCGGATCGCAGTTTCGAAAATTTCTGCAATTTAGTGTACGTTGAACATTAACTGCTAATTCTTCGTACACAACCTAGCTTTGTGCTAATATGGACGTCTTAGCAATGTTTATTTTTAGTGTTTAATAAAATTATACCTCGCATGGCACTGGAAATGTTTGTAAATCTCGTTGGTAACTTGATGAGGAGTTTGAAATCATTTCTGTCAATAATTATTTTGAATTCTTTATTGTTGCAAGTATCTTGAAGTGGTAGCCCTGGCGTGGCATAAGGGATAGGGCATGGCACTTGATGTCGATGACGTTACCCTTGACTTCCTCCAGGAAAACCAATCGATATAAGAATCGGGTGTAAACTGTTTCCCCTTTGAAGCGTAAACGATATTTTCTCTGTTAAAAGATATAATGGGAAGAATCGCATGAATGATTTTCTAAACAGTGAAAATTGGTCGACCAAAGGTTCAGTAGACACAATGCACCATTAGACAACACGACAAAACCCAGTCCATATCTTGAAACTTAGGTCTCATGCTATTTTTACCGATCTGAATCATAGGTTTGTTTTGTGGTTTTATATTACTTTTAAGATTCAGAACTTTTGGATTATCACACTTGGAATTTTATTTTATCGTTGCGAATATTAGTGAGGTAAAACACAAGGCAGTATTGTTGTCTCAGTTACCCGGTCATTATGTTTCAATTAGCGACCTTATTGAGCCGTCGAGTTCCCGGGGATAAATGACTTTAAAACGAAAAATATAATACAGCTGTCATGTTTGACAGATAGCAATGTGACATACAGCCAGATAATGTTAGCATTAACTGTGCACAGAGAAAAGCCAAAATCAGAATTCGTCGTAAGATATGAGTTTGGTAGGCTGGAGAAAAGGCAAGAAGAAACAGTGATGATGTAGTACAATCTACTTAGTGACAAGCAATAGGGATTTCGTACAGCAAGATCAACTGCTGATTTGCTGACTGTGATATCTCATAGGATCAGTGAATCTCTTGATAAGAGGTTTGTTTCTAGGGCAAGTGGCTCTTGACATATCAAAAGCATTTGATAAGGCCTGGCACAAAGGGTTGCTTCACAAACGAGCTCCGACACAGCATAGACTCCTTTGTTAGGTCCTCAAGATTAGACAAGAGGAGAAACGAAACCCCAAAACATAGAAAAAAATCAAGATATGGAAGCTGAAAGGGGAAAAGGTCACAGAGCTCTTAAAAAAGCGAGAGAAAAGCAAATGCCATGAGCAAAGAGAGCACAAGAAAACTGGCAGCCCATGAAATGTGTCCTACTTAAAGCAGCGGAAGAGGTAACATGGTTGCGTTAAAAGAAGACGGTACCAAGGAAGGGAGACATGATGGTGTTGGAGCACAGAAGTTCAAAATTCTATTCGAAGGAAAAAGGTAACCTTCAAGGCATTGCAGATTAATAGGAGTGAAGACCTGAGGGAGGGATTTAAAGAGGCTAAGAGAGAGGCTAAATGAGATGTGGCCAATGCAAAGGAGGAGGCATGGAGGGAATGGTATGAGAAAATGGAGACCAAGGAAGGGAAGAGGATGATATACAAAGTGGCAAAACAAAAAGCACAAAGTCGACACGACGTGGGAGAGGCATCTGTGATGAAGGACAAAGATAGAATCTTACAGATAGATGAGAATCAGTTTAAGAAAAGATGGAAGGAGTACTTTAGCAACCTGCAGAATGTGGAAAATAAGAGGGACCCACTTCAGGAATCCCCACCGGTTGAAGGCCCGCTATCTGATATTAACGAGAAGAATGTAGAAGAAGCGATGAAGAAAATGAAAAGCGGGAAGGCAACAGGGTGCTCTGAACTACCAGTAGACTTGCTAAGGTACCTAGACAAGGAGGGAATTCAGATGGTCGTGTCACTGCTGCGGAAAATATGGAGCGAAGAGAAAATTCCAGTAGTGTTTAAACTAAGTGAACCAGTCACCATTTACAAAAGGAAGGGGGACCCACTGGACTGCAGGAACGTCAGGGAAATCAAGCTCCTATAACATGTTATGAAAATACTGGAAAAGGTAATAGAGGGAAGGTTGCGTGAACTGGTACCAGTAACTGATATGCAGGTTGGCTTTAGTCCAGGTAAAGGAACAATGGACGCTGCCTTTATTTTAATGCAGCAACAGGAAAAGCATCTTTGACCGAATAAGAACCTTTACTTCACTTTCGTGGACCTGGAGAAGACATATAATCGAGTCCCTAGAGATCTGGTGTACTGGTGCCTCAGACAGCGAAAAGTCCAAGAGAAGCTGACATGGATGGTGAAAACCACATATCGACAAGCAAGACAATCATAAGAACAGAATGTGGCATAATGGAAGAGTTTACTATCAGAGTCAGCCTGCACCAAGGGTCTGGACTTAGTCTTTTCTCTTTATTGTGGTACTGGACGTCATCAGGGAGGACTTCCGCACAGGCATGCGATGGGAACTGCTGTTTCCAGACAACTTGGTAGCAGGGGTAGACAGGGAGAAAGAGCTGCAGAGGAAATGGCTGAGATTGAAGGTTGAGATGGAGAGCAGGGGTTTGATGATAAACATAAAAAATACTGAAGTCATGGCAAGCAGTAGGAGGGATGTGATAGTAAACATCAAATACAAGAGCAATGCTAGGCTCAAGCAGGCCCGGCAGTTTAAGCTAAAAGAGCTGCCAAGTGTTATCAGTGACAGGAAGATGTCTAGGAAACTCAAGGCAGAGTTTTGCATAACCATAATATGACCTGTTCTCCTGTATACTGTAGAAGTGTGGACAATTGGAAAGAAGGAGGAGAGGATACTGGAAGCAACAGGAATGAGGATGTTGAGAGGAATCAACGGCGTGACACTGAGAGATAGATAAAGATGTATTGACATCAAGAGAAAATTGGAAGTGAGTCACATAAACGAAAAAGTCAAGACGAAAAGAATGAGATAGTACGGACATGTGAGGAGGAGAGGAGAAGGACACCCAGCAAAAGTAGCTATGGAAAGTCTAGTACCTGGAAAAAGGCCGAGAGGAAGTCCAAAGAAGCGATGGAGAGATTGTGTGAAAGAAGAATATGAGATACTTCGGCTTGCGTTAGGAAGCGGCTCTGGACGACTGATTCTAAAATGCGGGCCCAACAGCCAAAAAGGTGAAGAAAAAGAAAAAGAAGAAGAAGAAAGAATGGATTCAGTGAGGGAAGGGTAGAGTAGGATAGGGTAGCATGGAGAACGGTAGAGTAGGGTAGAGTAGGGTAGTGTAGGGTAGTGTAAGGTAGAGTATGGTATTGTAGGATAGAGTGGGGTAGAGTAAGAGAACAAGGTAAAGTTGGGAATAGTAGGATAGAGGACGGTAGAGGAGTGTAGAGGAGGGAACAGGAGAGTAAAGGAGGGTAGAGGAAGATAGAGGAGTATAGAGGACGGTAGAGGATGGTGGAGGTGGATGCAGGTGGAGGATGGAGGTGTTGGAGCAGTGTGAGGTAGGCTGGCATAGGCTGGATTAACGTTTAGTAGGTTGGAATAGGATGAAGTAGGGTGGAGTAGAATGGAATAGGTCGAGTAGGGTGAAGTAAGTCGGAGTAGAGTAGAGTAGGATGTGATAGGGTGGAGTAGGTCGGAGTGGCACGGAGTAGAGTTGAACAGAGAGTGGTAGGACGGAGTAGGCTAAAGTAAGGTTGAGTAGATTGGTTTAGGGTTTAGGAGGTTGAAGTGGGGTAAAAACGTTTGGAAAAGTGTTGAAGATTGTGGAACAGAGTTGAAAAATGTGATGTGTGGTGGTTCAGGTAGATGTAGCGTAGTGTGGAGTAGAATGGCATAAAGTAGGGTGCTGCAAAATGCCAGAGGGTAGAGTATTTTGAGGTGATTGGTGGAAGATGGTGGAGTAGTGTGGAGTACGATGAAGTAGAATACGTAGTGTGGAGAACGGAAAGTACGGTTGTGTAGGTATGGAAGGATAAATTAGGAGCTGTAGGTGAAGTAGGTTGGTGTATGGTGGAGTTGGGTGGAATAAGGTGAAGTAGGGTAGGGTAGGTGGAGAAGAGTAAGGTAGGGAGAGTAGGGTGGAGTTAGCTTGGGTGGAATGGAATATAGTAGGTTAGGCTGGAGTATGGTGGTGTACTTTGTTGTAGGTTGGCGTAGCATGGTATAGGCTAGAGTAGGCTGCAATAGGCAGCAAAAGGGTGGAGTAGGATTGGGAGGTGTAGGGTCGTGTATGGCCATGTAGACCGAAGTAGGTTTGAGTAGGATGAAGTAAGTGAAAAGGTTTGAATAGGGGAATATTGCTGGAGCAGGAAAAGTAGGTGAAGTATGGGAGGTTGGGCAAAAGAGGGGTATGTAGGGTGCAGTAGGGTGAAATAGGATGCAGTAGGGTGAAGTAGGATGCAGTAAGGTGGAGTAGGTTTGAGGGGGTTTACGTATGGCCAATTAGGATGGAGTAGGCTATGTTAGTGTGACGTAGGCTGTGTTAATGTGGAGTAGGCTAGGGTTGGCTTGGTTAGGATTGCGTAGTTGAGGTTAAAGTAGGCTCGAGTAGGGTAGGAAATGGGAGGTTACGGTAAGTTACCGTAGATTAGGTTGAAGTAGATTACTGTAGTGAATCTTACCTCAAGGTAGTGTAGTGTACCTTGAGGTAGGGTACAGTTAAGTAGTTTAGAGTAGTAAAGAGTAGAGTAGGTTAGAATGGTGTAGGTCAGGGCAGTACGATAGCGTAAAGTACGGTAGAGTAAGGTAGGGTAAATTAGGTTCAAGTGGAATAGCGTAGATTAGGTTAAAATCAGAAAAGTTGTGTTTGTTAGAGTAGTGTAGAGTAGGGTAAAGTAAGGTACAGCATGGTAGAGAAGGGTAGCATCGAGTAGGTCAAAGGTATGTTAGAGTAAGGTAGCATATTGTATCTTACAGTGGGTTATCAGTAGGGTAGGGTAGATTAGGGTAGCCTAGAGTAGAGTAGGTTAGCGTCGTGTGGGTTAGTGTAGGCTAGTATAGTGTACGTAAGAGTACTGTAGGGTAATGTAGAATAAAGTTGATTAAAGTAGGTAAGAGTAGGTTAGCTTAGAGTAGGGTAAAGCATTATAACGTTGGTTATGGTTGTGAATGTTTGGCTAAGGCAGCGTAGTGCAGGTAAGAATAGAGGTGTGTTTAGTAGGATGGGGTAGTGTAGGGTAGTGGTGAAGATTGGTAGCGTAGTGTAGGTCAGAGTAATGAAGTGTTTGGTTTGTTAGAGTAATGTAGCATAATCTATGCTAGAATAGGGTATTGTACGGTAGAGTAGACTAGGGTAGCAGAGGTTAGGGTCGGATAGAGTAATGTAGCATATTGTATAGTAATTTAGACTAGGGTAGAGTAAGGTTTGTTAAGGTAGAGTATGGTAGGGTAGAAGCTCGATAGAATTAAAAAGGGTAGGTTGGGGGGAGATTAGCATAGAGGAGGCTAGAGTAGGGTAGCGTAGAGTAGGATACAGTATGGTAGCATAGAGTAGGTTAGAGTAGGTTAGAGTAGGGTATTGTAGTGTATAGTAGAAAAGAGTGGCGTAGTGTGTGTTAGAGTATGGTAAAACAGAGCAGGTTGGAGTAAGTTAGAGCAGGCTAGAGTAGGGTAGCGTAGAGTAGATTTTGGTAGAACAGCGTAAAGTAAGGTAGCGTAGGGTATGTTAGAGTAGGAAAGAGTAGAGTAGGTTAGGTTGGGGTAGACCAAGGTAGAGTAAGGTAGCGTAGATTTAGGTTATAGTAGGCAAGCTTAGTGTATGTTGGAGTAACATAGCGTAGTGTATGTTTAAGTAACGTGACGTAGGGTACAGTAGGGTACAGTGGGGTTGCGAAGGGTAGAGAAGGGTAGCTTAGAGGTGGTTACAGTTGGGCAGAGGAGCGTAGGTTAGTGTAGCCTAGATATGGGTAGAGTAACGTTTAATAGACGTGCACAGAGTAGGTTGGAATTCTGTAGCATTTAGTTTGTTACATTAACGTATCGTTGTGTACCTCAGAGTTTGATAGATTGGAGTAGGTCAGAACAATGTTCAGTAGAGTAGGATAGAGTAGTGTAGAGCAGGATAGAGTAGGGTAGAGTAGGCTAGGGTGGTGTAGATTATAGTAAAGTATAGTTGAGTATTGTAGCGCAGTGAAGCGGAGGATTAGGTAATGTAGCATAGTGTAGATTAAGGTTGAGTATGGTAGAGTTGTGAAGATAACTTTTGGGTAGGGGAGAGTAGGGTTAGAGGCTGATAGGTATATTTGGGTAGGGTAGAGTTGACTAGAGTAGTATAGAGTAGGTTACAGTATGTTAGCGTAGAGCAGGTTAGAATAGGGTAGAGTAAAGTAGTTTAGAGTAGGGAAGAGTAGAGTAGGTTGGAGCGAGGTAGAGCAGGGTTGGAGTACGGTAGCGTCGCATGCAAGTAGGATAGCGTAGGGAAGGTTAGAATAGAAGTGGGTAGTGTTTGTTAGAGTAGAGTAAAGTGGTATAAAGTATGGCAGAACAGAGGAGGATAGAGTAGGGCAGCATACTGTATCCTAGAGTAGATTAAAGTAGAGTAATTTGGAGTAGGATAGCGTCGTGTAGGTTTGTGTAGGCTAGCATAATACATGTTAGAGTAGGGTAGCGTACTGTATTTTGGAGTAGGGCACAGGAAAGTAGGTTAGAGTAGCGAATAGTAGAGTATGTTAGAGTAGGGTTGAGCATGTTAGAATTAAGTACCGTAGTAACTGAGTAAGGCAGTGTAGTGAAAGTCGGACTAGGGTTTGGTAGAGTAGGATAGAGTAGTGTAGAGTGAGTTAGTGTAGGCTAGATTTGTTTAGATTATGGTACAGTAGAATAAATTAAGGTAGAGCAGTGAAACGAAGGGTTGGGTAATGTAGCATAAAATAGAGCAAGGTAGAGTAGAGTAGAATAGGGAAGAGTAGAGAGGGGGGTTGGGTAGAGTAGGATAGTGTAGTGTTGGGTAGATTTGGGTATGGTAGTATTGAGTAGAGTAGCATAGAGTATGTTACAGTAAGGTAGCGTAGTGTATGTTAGAGGAGGTTGGCCTAGTGTATGTTGTAGTATGATAGAGTAAAGTAGGTTGGTGTAAGGAAGAGTAGAATGGGTTAGAGTAGGGTAGAGTTGGATAGTGAAGTGAATGTTTGATGAAGGTAGAGCAATATAGATTAGCAGAGGGTTGAGTAGTGTAGGGTAAGGTAGCCTAGCGTGGTGAAGAATATGATACAGCAGAATAGAGCAGGCCGGCGTAGTGAAGCGTAGGATTGGATTATGCAGTATAGGATAGAGTAAGGTAGAGTAAGGTTGGGTAGAGTAGAGTAGGGTAGGATAAAGTTTGGTAGATTTAGGTAAGGTAGGGTTGATTAGATTAGGAAAGATTAGGTTAAAGTAGGGTAGCATAGAGTAGGTTAGGGTACGTTTCCGTAGTGTATGTTAGAGCAGGTAGCGTAGTGTAAGTTGGATTACGGTAAGCTACAGTTGGTAAGAATAGGGAAGAGAAGAGTAGATCAGAGTTGGGTAGAGCAATGCTAGAGGCATGGCAGCGCAGAGTACGGTAAAGTAGGGTAGCCAAGAGTACTTTTAAGTAGGGTAGACCAGAGTAGGTTAGAGTAGGAAAGGGTATTGTTTGTTACAGTAGGACAGAATAGGGTAGAGTGATTTAGGGTAGTGTTGGGTAGAGGTAGGGTAGCATAGAATAGGTTAGGGTAGGTTAGCTTAGTATATTTTAGGGAAGGATATTGTAGTGTATGTTAGAGTAGAGTGGCGTAGTGTATGTTAGAATATAGTAGAGAAGAGTAGGTTAGAGTAGGATACAACAGAGATAGAGTAAAGCTGGATTGGTGTAGCATAGAGTAGATTATATTTTACGTTCGCGTGGGGTAGGTTAGAATAGTGCAGCGTAGGATAGATTATGATAGGTCAGGGTAAAGTAGGGTAGCGTAGAGGGGTTTAGAGTAGGGTAGAGTATGGAAGAGTATTTTTAGACTATAGTAGTTTAGAATAGGGTAGTGTAGTGTAATTTACAATAAGGCAGGTCAGAGTATGTTGGAGTAGGCTAGATATAGTTTCACAGAGTAGGTAGAGTAGGGTAGATTAGAGCATGGTAGCGTCCTTTGGGTAGTGTAGGCGTGCATAATGTATGTTATATTAGGATAGCGTATTGTATTCTGGGGTAGGATGGGTTAAAGTAAGTTAGAGTAGGAAGAGTGAAATAGGCTTGAGTAGGGTAGAGCATGTTTCGGTAGCGCAGTGTCAGAGTGGAGTTAAGTAGAGTAGAAGAGTAGGCTAAAGCGGTGTAGATTATGGTAGAGTAGAACACAATAGGGTAGCGTAGTGAAGCGTAGAGTTGGCTGATATAGCATAGGGTAGAGTAAGGTAGAGTTGGGTAGAGTAGGGAAGAATAAGGTTGAGTAGAGTAGAGTAGGGTAGGACAGTGTTAGTTAGATTTGGGTAGGGTAGAATTTAGTGGGTTAGAGTAGAGCAGGGTTTGAGTAGCATAGGGATGGTTATAATGGGATAGCGTAGTGTAGTTTAGGGTAGGGTAGCGTACTGTATATTAGAATAAGGTGGCGTAGTGTACCTTAGTGTACTAAAGAGTAGTGAAGGTTAGAGTAAGGTCGAGCAGGGTAGGTTTGCGGCAACGTAGAGTAGGCTAGAGTAGAGTAACCCAGGGTGGGTTAGAGTATGGCAGTGTAGAGTAGGTTAGAGTGGGAACGCGACTCGTATATGAGAGTAAGATAGCGTTGTGTATTTTAGAGTAGTATGGAGCAGAGCAAAGAATTGTAGAGCAGGTTAGATCATGGTAGAGTGGAGAAGCTTAGAGAAAAATATGCTAGTTGAGAATAGGTGTTGTGTAGCGTGGTGTAGATTAATGTAGGGTAGCGGAGAAAAGATTAGAATAGTGTGGATTACAGTAAGGTAGAGAAGAGGATCGTAGTTTGGCGTAGGATAGTGTAATGCAACATAGGGTAGAGTAAGGTAGAGTAAGATAGAGTAGATAGATAAACTGTGTGATTAAGTAGGGTAGCATATTGTATATTAGAAGGCGGTATATTTGTGTTGATTTGAGTTGGGTAGAGTAAAGTAGGTAGGAGAAGGTTAGAGTAGTTTAGAGCGGGGTAGAGTAGGGTAGCGTAGATTATGCTAGAGAAACTTTGATTTGTTTAGACTAGGGTAGAGTAGAGTAAATTGGAGTAGGGCAGCGTAAACTATGTTAGGGTTAAGATAATGTAGAGTAGGCTACAGTAGAATAGAGTGAGGTGACGTAGTGTATGGTAGTGTATTGTAGCCTAGTTTATGCTACAGTAGGTAAAAGTAATATGTGCCAGATTCGGGTAGCTTACAGTATGCTAGAGTAGGGTAGCGTGGAGTAAGTTAGTGTAGGTTAACATAGTTTATGTTGGATTTGCGTCGCGTGGTTTAAGTTAAGGTAGGGTAGCTTAATGCAGGTTGGATTACGTCAGGGTATAGTAGGTTCGGCTAGAGTAGTGTAGGGTAGTGTAGGGTGTTAATTTTCACATTTTCATTTTCCTTGAATGTTTTGATCCACACTGCAAAATGCTTGCCTGAAAATGACTATTTTATAGATTTAACAGAAAATATGCTCACTCCTAATTGCAAAAATAAATATACACTCCTAATTGCACTCCTGATTACACTCCTAATTACAGTCCTAATTACACTCCTGATTACACTCCTTAAATACCAAGACTTTACATCCGTTTAACCATTGTGTTAGATAAAGTTTGATCTACAAATAGTACTGTTGTTTGGTATGGACACCACAATAACAGAAAATAAGCTCTAATTGATCAAGGCGTTAATTACCAATATCAAACATTTGGTGTTTACTAAACTAAAGACAGTTAACAGTTTGTACTAACAAAAAGAATATACAAGTTTGCCTAATAATTGCACGGTATGTGCTTGACAAAGCGTGGATTTTAAGGGGAGCACTGTGGCTTTCTCAACAATTTTATGGAGTGAGTTATATAAAAATATCGAGATAAATCATCTAATTGAATTTAGACATTTTATTCTCTTAGGATTCCTATGAAATTCATTTTTATTCCTCTGATGTTCTTGTTTATTTAAATCACTGCCTCCTTTCATAAACAGTGACGCTAAAAGATTAGGATAAATTAGCTAAACAACTAAACATCACTAAAATGAACTAAACTTGAATCTGGACCCTTTAACTTAGTCTTACAACCTGCTAAGTTATATTGTATATCTAGACTCTCTGATGTCAGATCACGAAAATGTGATACATAAATTATCTAGGAGTTTAATGTATTCTAGAAGATTCACAAAATTTGCTTCTCTTAATATCTGTAATGGAGATTGTACTCTACTAAATTTAACTGTAAGTGAAAAGATCTTATGGCAAATCTAGAAAAAGGCGGGGATTTATTAATAATTTAGAAGTGTCTTACTGTGGAATAATCACCCTAAAATGTCAAAGGGTCTGCATCTCTTAATACTTTTGAGCGAAATTTAAATCTATTGAATTTTATTTGAATTTGTGAGTTGACCTTAAAATTTTTGAGAGTTACGATTGAAAATTCTGGTTTATAATCATTTGGATAAGGTAGTCAAGTTAATTAACTGTATTTTTATTCTGTTGTTACCATCTGTTCTCTTTATGTGTCAATTTACTATCTCTAGGAGGTTTGCCAGCCAAAACTACAGAATCTGCTTTTTTATGAAACAGTTTTAAACTTGTTAAACTCCTGGTGTTTTTCAATGAGATGACATAGGTTAACTAGTGGTGCAAGTTGCTGAAGGATTGCCTAGAGGTAGTTATGATCCAACGTTGTTTTTTCGTACAAATTAAAATTTAACAACCGGATCGAGTTTTATGTCCATACAAAGGACAGTCAAATTTTGCAATTATTAAACGGTTGATTTTATTTCAATGTAGCAGAACACGAACTGACGTCATAGAATAGAAAGCTGAGTCCTTATGTCCCTCCAAAATTTATAGCAAATCATTCCGAGTGAATATCTAATGAAGTCGCTTGCTTTCTCATTATCTCCAGATCTTTCTTGGGGTTCTTATATTCTATCAACTAGTAACTCTACTTCTAAAAAAGGTTGGTTCTTTTTATCCCACTAAAGAGTACCTTATGCCAGAGACAATTTTATATCTCTTTAAATCTACCATTCGTCCTTGCATGGAGTACTATAGTAATAATCTGGACAGGTGCTACTTATTGGCTGTATACTATGTTCTTTCCGAGTGATAGTTCTCACGTGAAAAATCTGGAATCATCCCTCAAAGAGGACATGGGCGTAATAACTGGATGCATTCATTCTGCACCTGGACATGTATTGCCGGTTCTGTCTGGAATCCTTCCATCTGACATAAGAAAAACTTGTATTATTCTTAAAGTGGAAAACAGAGCAAACAGCACTCGGTCTCACTTTATGAGCCATTAAATTACAGTCTTCATGCATATACCAAAGGCTCAATTCAAGACCCCCAGTATCAGCTAGAATGTCTTAGATTTTACGAGAAGCAAATGATACATTCCCAGATCTATGGATGTCTAGGACGTGGCTGAATAAATGGGACAGTTCTTGCCAACACTATCGAGTCAACCTCTTCGAAAAGGTCTACCATGAGAACCATGGGTGCTGCTAAATGGATGATTTGCTGGGTTCATATTTACAATCTCAAAGCAACCTGTGTGTTGTTGGTGCGAGACAAACACCAGACCATGTTCTAACATTCGAAGCCATCGGTCTTGTAAGGAACTTGCAATCTATGTTCGATGAGCTCAGAAAATTGTTGCTGTCTACAAATTTGTCACTGTAGCCCTCGCAAGCATTATTGAACTTTCGTACGTGTGGTTAATACGCATACACACATATAAATATATGTATAAATGTTATAAGTTATATTGAGTCATTGCTCTTTCGATTAATACGTAATAGTGGCTGAGTGTTTAAATCAACAGATTACCCTGCACAATATTTATGATTCGAATTCCGGCACCACATCCCTGGAAAAACTGCACCAACTTTGTTTCTCCGTTATAAGCAACATATCACTGCGTTTGTACATGTTTCCGGAGATGGTATCGGGAGAGCGAAGAAATCAAAAATGCTGAATTATTAAAAGTACATAGGAAAAAAATTAAATAAGATAAGTAGCCCTCTGCGTTAAAGTAACTTGCTTGAGGTAAAAGACCTGAAAAAAAATTTTTTAACAATAATAAATAAATAAATATAGATTATAGATCGCAACGAAAGTTACATTCATTTTGGTCCATTTTTCATCAAAATGAAAATGTAGTCTTTGTGTTTGAACCAAGGTTGAGATTACATAATGACCCCCACAACGATAGTGAAACGTATTAATTAGAGAATGTAGGTGGTTTAACAGATAAAATCGTTGGGGAATGTGTAATAGGAATTATGTCATAAATAAACAAATAAGTAATTTTTCCCCTTTTCCTAATGCAGCTTCTATTCAACTGCTGCTTCTGTTTGAGAAAATATGGTATTTTGTATTTTTTATCTGCTCTCATTCATGCTACCAGGACTGTTGTTGCTATATATATTTCGTGTCCAATGCTGCGTTAGAATGTACTCACAAGCTGCACAAAATATATTATAACACAGACATATATATATACTTATACATATATATACACATATACATATATAAATATATGCATATACANCAAATAAGTAATCCAATGCTGCGTTAGAATGTACTCACAAGCTGCACAAAATATATTATAACACAGACATATATATATACTTATACATATATATACACATATACATATATAAATATATGCATATACATATGTATACAAATAAATACATACATATATTTGCATATATATATATATATATATATATATATATATATACATTGTAGCTCCCTGCGCTTGCGTAGTTTGAGCACTCTGACAGGATCCTACAGTAACTCTTTACTCTGTGTTTGCTTCGGCAACATGGCAAGAGAGTTATGTCTCAGAAGCTCTGTGCTGCACTGATGAGCCCACAAAGGGCGAAACGGTACTGTCTGCAGATTGAGTATATATATATATATATATATATATTGGAAGGTGATGTTGACAAAGTGATGCCAATAACTCGGTTGTTGCATCGCCAGATGGTCATATAAGGGCTAGACACTAGTTGGAAGCAAGCACAGTAAAATGTATATTCGTAAATATTTTTCGACATAGATACCGCATTTTCTTACGAAGAAACTTTAATTCTTTTCAGAAAAGAACATCTTTAGTCATAGCTTATAATGAAAGCATCGAGTATGTATCAAGGCTGACTCTAGATGATGAGATTCTAAATAATAGTGAAACATTTTAATTAAAGAAAGAAGGCGGTGTAACAGATAAAATCGCTGTAGAAATGGAAATAGAAATCATTCCATAATGAAACAATTTCCTATTTCTGTTGCTAATTTCATAATGTGGTTTCTATTCTAGGGAAGTTTTTACTCGAGAAAATGCATCAGATGCGACTAAAAATTGCGCTGTTTCAGTATATTTGTCATGAAATAAGTGTTTAAATTATCTTTCTTGTAGACAAGCTTTGAGATATAGGTAAAGAGAAACAAATTAGCAAAAAGGAATTGCTACATTCTGGTCCAGGTGTGGAATGTAGAAGTTTTTATCAAATTTCGTATTTTATACGCATATGTATATTTTGAAGAGCTAGTCGTTACTTTGCTATTGCTTTTTAAAACCAGCATCAGTATATTGTATCCTTACTATTATGACCCAGTGCAAGAGCAGAGAAAAAGGTGTACAGTACACCCATAGGGAAGTTTAGTTTACCTTAAACGATTGCAGAGTTTTCAGCTCTAGTACTGTCTGTGAGAATCAGCAAGGCTTGATTTCGACTCGTTAATTTTTATCATTCGAGGGTTACCTGATAATATAATGTGGCACTTTTAATATAGTAAGCTTGACACGTCAGGTAGGATTGCAAACTGAAAATTCAGCATAAAAAAATAAAGACAAGTGACGGAGGAGTTTTCTTTCAAGTAACTGATACATTTCCTTTTAAATTCACTGACCACACATCAGTTTTGATAGTTACGTAAAATGACGAATTAGTTTAGAATCCAAAGAAATAAGGAAACAATACAAAAAGCAATGCCTAAAACGAATAGGATAGAATGAGAAGTGGAGTTGCAACGATCAAGAGAATATTGTAAATGAATTTTCTGGTAAGGAAAGCATGATCCGTAGGTCATTTTGCAATTCACTAACTTGCCTCGAAAGAGAAGTTTTCACAACTAGTCCTTAACTCTGCATCTACTTGTATTTTAATTTTTTTTAAAGATTTCAGAATTTTCGAGTACTACAAAGTGACCCAATACTAAGGCAGTTACTGTCAGATGATTTCTTTACCATTTCCCATATTCCCTTAAAACTGATACCATATAACAAAAGGGCCTCTTTAAAATTTCGTGCTGTTGACACTGCTTTACAGTGTCCCTCTTCTATTTCATTTCCACATATCAATAATATATATATATATATATATATATATATATATATATAAGATATGATAAGTTGGAAAGAATCAAAAAACTACACAGTCCATTTCGACAAGCCTGTTTCGTGATTTTATTTACTCTTCAGGAAACATTTCCTGAAGAGTGAATAAAATCACGAAACAGGCTTGTCGAAATGGACTGTGTAGTTTTTTTATTCTTTCCAACTTATCATATCTTATATTACGCTCTGCATTTATGTATTGAGCACTTTAATACGGATAACCGAATCGAAAGCTTTATATATATATATATATATATATATATA
>RDPX01000439.1:6600-20013 GCA_003991215.1 Morbakka virulenta | reverse complement strand
CCCCCCCCCCAAAGTTACACATTCTGAACAAATTTTATTTTAAAATGTTTTTGTTATCTCTTACCGTTTGGAAAATTTTTTCTGGATCTAAAACTGTGGCCGTAGTATAGTGTTCTTGCTTACTTCGCTCGCTCGAACAACAAGAAGATCGATCCGTGTAATTGTAGCAACAAGGATTCTTGCCCGTTGAATGGAAACTGTCCTAATAAGCACATTATCTACCAATGTACCATCAAATCATCAGAAAACGATGAAAGTGTGAACTACATTTGATTGAGCGAAAAAACATTCAAAGAAAGATGGTATTTACACAAAAATTACTTAAAATATGAACATAAAGCTAATTCAACACAACTTTCGAAATACATGTATATCTTGAATTTACAAAACAAGAATATAACACCAATTTTGAATTTGAAAGTGATCGACCATGATATTCTGAAGATTCTGAATGGACTTTTCAGCAAATATTCATTTCATAAATATAGTGAAACATAAACTATTAACAGGATAATCATGTATTAAACTACCACAAAAACTCTAAAATAATAAGAAAGGATTGATTAACATGAAAATCAACGAGATTGAATGCTTCAGATGATGTCACATCAGACATTTAAACCCTCAAACAAAGACTCTCAGAGAATGAAAAAATCTGATGAAAAATACATAGTGATATTATTTTTCCAGTTTCAATCAAACAGTGTAACAAAATTGAAAAAAAAGGATATTAATATTAATATGTTCGCATATGAAAACAAACAAGTATATACGATATATAAAGATATAAAGATATACAGATAGATAGATAGATAGTTAGATCGATAGATCAATAGATCGACAGATAGATAGATAGATAGATAGATAGATAGATGAATAGATCGATAGATCGATAGATCGATAGACCGATAGATCGATAGATCGATAGATCGATAGATCGATAGATCGATAGATCGATAGATCGATAGATAGATAGATCGATAGATCGATAGATCGATAGATAGATAGATCGATAGATCGATAGATCGATAGATCGATAGATGGATAGATAGATAGATCGAAGAAGACCATAAAAAATCAGATTACCTTTTAATGATTACAGAAGATGCAGATCAACATTATACTCATTAATGATTTTAATAAAACTCATGTACAACCAAACTGAGCACAAGGAAAGAAAGCACTTCTTGATGCATGGTCTTCAGTGTTTTACTTCAGAAAAGGTATCAATTGATCATAAAGAGAACTGTATTCAAGTTAATAAAATAAAAGCTATTAAAATGCTAAAGGATGATAATATACTAAGATTCAGCAATTATCATAAACAATTTAAAACGCCATTTGTAATCTATTCAGACTTTAAAGCAATATTAGAGAAAGACAAGGATGTCAACAGAATGATCATCATTCTGTTGACATCCTGAAGCCTATAAAAACATACTGTCTGTGGCTTTGGTTTTTAAGCAGTATGCTGCGAAGATGATATATACACAAAATCAGTACAGGTTTATTGAGAAGAAAAAGTGATATGAAAATTTTGAAAGCTCTGCTAGTGATGTTAAATATTGCAAGAAGGTTACGAAAAAAGCCTTTAAGAAATCACTAAGAATGACAAAAAAGGAAAATAAGGATTTTAAAAAGAAAATAAATGTCATATTTGTAAAAAGAAATTTACTAAGAAGGATATTAGAGTTACGAATACTAGAAATCAGGGACTTTTATTTAAAATTCCGAAAATGAGATTAGAACTAAGTGAAAATTTTCGGCAAAATTTTACAACCAAATTCCTTTGGAAATAAGGAAGGTTGAAAACTTTACCTCTTTTTAAAGCAATGGTCCAAAATGCTACTTTTTCAAAATGATTTTGACAGATATTTTTTTCTTTTGTCTTGGTCCAACTAGGATGGCAGTATTATTTTACTGAAGTTGTATACCACATCAAACATTTTAATAATAATAATAATAATAATAATAATAATAAGGCTTTCTAATAGTTTCCACTTTATGAGTTTAAGTCTGGATAAATTAGTAAGCAATTTACCAAAAGAAGCCTTCAAGCATACTTCTGGCCTTCGTAGGGTGCTACTAACATCAAACTAGAGTTGATGACTGATATTGATATGTTCCGGTTCATTGAGAAGGGTATCCGTGGTGGAATTAGCTATATAGTTAATCCGTATGATAACGCAAGCAATAAATACATGAAAAACTACCATTAAGATCAATCAAACAAGTATATCAAGTGTTTGGATACCAACAATTTATACGGTTGGGCTTTGAGCCAGTATTCACTCAGTGGAGTCTTCAGAGAGGACAGAAAAACTTAACTAGGTATAAAGAAGGTATGATACTTGAAGTTGATCTGGAATACCTAGATGAACTACTTGGCATATTTTATGATTATCCTCTTACTCTTGAAAAGATGAAAATGACTGAGGATATACTTTTTCCATATTTCAAAAGAATAGCTGAGCCATGTAGAATATCAACAGGTCTTGTCCATGAATTAATTCCAACTTTAAATAATATAGAACATTTTTTACTTCATTATCAAAACCTTCAATTATATACTGATGTAGGTTTAAAAATAACTAAAGTGCATCGAGTACCAGAATTTAATTTTAATATATCTCTTTGGCTTAAGAAATATTCAATTCTCATAAGCGTAAGAATGCTAAAACTTCATTTGAAAAAGACTTCTAGCTAATGAACAACAGCGTGTTTGGTAAAATGATGGAAATGTTAAGAAAGTGATAGGTGTAGGACTTGTCAGTGATGAAAATAAAACATTAAAATTTGCGAGTAAACAAACTTATGTCAGTAGCAAGATTTTTAATGAAACTCTAGTAGCTGTGCAGAAGATTAAACAAACACCAAATGGGCATGTGTGGGTATGAGTATCTTAGACCTTAGCAAAATACTAATGTGTGATTTTCATTATAAGAACATTAAAAACAAATATTGGAATATTGCTAAGTTGCTTTTAACTAATACTGACAGCTTGACATTTGAAATGGAGACTGAGGATGTACAACCAAATTTTTTAAATGATAAAGATAAATTCAATAACACTATATAACACGATAATACTATCCAGAAGCGTCTCAATATTATGATAAAACCAACAAGAAGGTTTTTGGGAAATTCAAAGATGAAGCCGTTAGTATTCCATTAGTTGAATTTGTTGGATTGGGATCTAAGATGCTTAGTTATATTAGAGATGATGAGATACGAGGAAATACTGCTAAAGAAATCATGAAAAACTTCATAAAAATTAATATTTAATAATTTAAAAATATTTAATGAACAGCATACAAGTGCATAAGAAATCAAAATCATAAACTCGAAAATTATGAATTAAATATCACTCAGTTGTTCTTATACAAAAGATACATACATAAAATTGAGATAACAAGCTATGCTTACGTATAATAAACAGTAACGAAAATAATTAATATAATGAAATCCTAACCTACCATACAGTGGTATATTCCTTATCTGATTGTTAGTTAATGTGGTAGACTTCAGCATCTTGAGGTGATCTCATTGACAAACTTAACTAATAAACTTTTCCAGTAAACCTTACTATAAATTGTACTAAGTGATATTATTAACGTGATGATGCTCTATTATTTTATAATAAATATGATTTTATTCTCATGACTCTAAGAGCAGCTGGAAACGTCTACTGACCTTGAATACAAAACAAGTTCAATCATGTTCAAACATGTCAGTTGGAAATCCTTTGGTTCTTGGGTTTAGGTCACACAATAAGATTATGAAATAAAAAACACGCATCATGTCGTAACTATGCTATGCATTTAATTAAACGTTTGCAAGTTATTGCCGTAAAATGGTAAGTACCATGTTATAATTAAAATAATATGATTGATTTCAATGGTGTGAATACAATGAATTGTGTGAAACTGGTTTGTAATGGTGTGAAAATACTTAAATGTATACAAACTACTGCAATTAATGAATTCATTAAGTTAATGTATTCAAAACAAGTGAAAACACATAATGGTTATTATTACATATTGCAATTGCTTGATGCAGTATTATAGGAATTTGGACGGCCATTGCCATTAAGCTCCTTGTAGAGTTGAGATTGATTGTTCTTGAAGAGGTTGCTCTGTCTCCTGGCAAGGCTTTTCCCAACAAACTGTCTAATCATAATAATCATCATAATAATAATAATAATAATAATAATAATAGTGGGGAGTGCTGTAGTAAAGAGTTGTCATACAATAACAACCGCTTGAGCAGAGATGTCTTTCCACACTGATTGTGGGGCGGCACTTGCAAGGTTGAAGTGGTGTTGCCATTTAAATTTGGTTTTTTACTTCACCTCATTTTTGTGGCTACAGTACATGTGCCTGCATTTAGCTCACCTGACTTCTTGGTAGGTGCTGAATGTGGGTTTTTCACTCATCCACCACTAGATGATGTATAACCACTCGATCAAAACAATAATAGTAATAATAATATAATAATCATAATAATAATAATAATAATAATAATAATAATAATAATAATAATAGTGGGGAGTGCTGTAGTAAAGAGTTGTCATACAATAACAACCGCTTGAGCAGAGATGTCTTTCCACACTGATTGTGGGGCGGCACTTGCAAGGTTGAAGTGGTGTTGCCATTTAAATTTGGTTTTTTACTTCACCTCATTTTTGTGGCTACAGTACATGTGCCTGCATTTAGCTCACCTGACTTCTTGGTAGGTGCTGAATGTGGGTTTTTCACTCATCCACCACTAGATGATGTATAACCACTCGATCAAAACAATAATAGTAATAATAATAATAATAATAATAATAATAATAATAATAATATATTATTATTACTATTATTATTATTATTTTTATTATTATTTTTATTATTATTTTCATTTTGGTTTTACTTTTTTTGTGGCTGTATACAATCCCACTCCGGGTCTCTCCCAGAGACCTGACGAAATGGAAAGACTAGCTTCAGACAACAAATATTTATATATCAGATAACATAATTGTATTGTAAAATAGTAAAAAGGTAGTTTATAAGGATAATGCTTTTCGTAGTATATGTGCTGTCCCATTAAGCACTATCTTTTGAATTTCGGCGAGCGAGTTTGCTCCAGGCAGCTTTGCAATATGTTTTTCTACGTTTTTGTTTATTGCAACTAAAGCGCCTATTGCTACCGGTACAATAGTGGTTTTCATTTTCCACATTTTTTCAACTTCAAGTTGCAAGTCTTTATACTTTGCGAGTTTTTCAAATTCTTTAAGCGAAACGTTCTTATCAGTTGGTACAGTCAGATCTATTAGCAAACACGTCTTTTTATTGTGATCTTTAATGATGATATCGGGACGGTTGGCCTGAATGGTCCTGTCCGTATGGATCCCAAAGTCCCATAAAATTGTACTTTTTTCATTTTCTGTGACAGGTTCAGGTTTATGTTCGAACCAATTAGTTGCATATGGGAGACCAAAGTGTTGACAAGCCTTCCAGTAAATATTTTGTCTAACTCGATCATGCCTAAGCTTGTATTCAATTGGTGTTAAGATTGGACAGCCAGAAACTATATGATATATTGTTTCTCTGGAAGAGTCGCAAAACCGACAATTAGGATTTGCACCTATACGAAGGATTTCTTCTTGGAAATTGTTTGTAGGTAGACTTTGATCTTGCGCAGCCAGTAAAAATCCCTCCGTTTCAGCTTTTAGCCCGGCACTACGTAACCACTGATGGGTGAGTTTCTTATCTACACCAGTATCATCGATTCGCTTTGGGTATTGGCCATGGAGGGGTTTGTTTTTCCAATTTAGATTAATTTTTATTATCATTATTATTATTATTATTATTATTATTATTATTATCATCATCATTATTCATTCATTGTTGTCGAGCGGTGGCGTGCAGACGTCTCTGTACACGGCTCTCGTTTAATCGCAAAATTTTTGCCTAATTTTTAAATATTACAAGTACAATTTCATATCAATCGACTCGTCGTTCCACAAGGATTTTATTAGATTAATGTTTGAGTTTAGTTTTCGATACTTTTTGACACTATTTGTAGTTGGTAGTTTCTGTGGAAAGGAATTTCAATCGCTTGGACGCCATGTCTGGAGATGTAAAAAACGGTTACAGGAAAACACTTGCAATCCCAATGGGGAAATTAACTTGCCATTGATTAGGAAAAACAATAGAGACAGTTATACCAGTAATGTGACAACTGGTGCTAAGTGTTCATGCGGAAAAGTATGTAAAGGATTGAAAGGATTAAAAATTCACCAACGGAAATGCAGAGTAATTAAAGGCTTTGAGGAAGACACGTATGAACAAATACCTGAAGACATTTCAAACAATAGTGAACCAACAACAGTATTGTCAAGTGGAGAACAGCTTAAAATTAAAGAGGGTATACGACTCCCAAGGTCAAGGGAACAATGGGAAATTGCTAATAGCTATTTTCAATAGATTTTTGAATCTGTTGTGTTGAAACCTTTGACGATTGACTCCGTAATTCGATTTATGAACAATTCGATTTATGAACACTTTAAACGTACATGCGGGGCACTACAAATAAGAACTTCGACGAAGGGTACCAAAGGAAATATCAAGACCGCAAAGTTAACCAATTGAAAAAGGACTTAACATTACTTAAAAAAAGCAACACATCATTCATGGAAATCATATATGTTTCCTCTTTGCTTCGCCAAAAATTGACTTCCTCTCATAACGTTCACACTCTTTCTAGTCACGATAACTTCATCTCCAAAAACCTTTGGGGCTACGTAAAGCGTGTGCTGCAAAAGAGCTCTTCAACACTTCCTACTTTCTCAGAAGTCTGTTGTACCCAATACTTTTCAAAAATACTTTCATCGACAATTCCTAACAAACACTTTAAAATTCCATCATGGATACCTTCTTTCAACGAACCCGAGCACCCTTTCAGCACTGATTCTCCATCATATAAAAAAATCACATCAGTTATTCGTCGTATGAAGTCATCTGGCTCACCATGCCCACTAGATAAAATATCCATAATTTGCTTTAAACGGTGTCCCCATCTACGGTCTTTCCTCACAGAAATAATTGAAATCATATGGATTTCTGGCAAAGTTCCTCCTGAATGGTAAAAGGCCTGTACGATTTTAATACACAAGAAGGGTAACACCGATGACCCTTCTAACTTTCGACCAATTGCTCTTCAAACGGTTCCATTAAAAGGCAAAAGCATTTTTAGACCTGAAACATGCTTTTGGTGAAGTTCATCATAACCTAATAACCTTTTCTTGATCACCACCACATTCCTGACAAAATTATGTCTTTAATCACCAGTTTTTACACTGAATTTAAAACATCATTTATCACTGATCATTTTACAACTGAAGCCATAACAGTTCGTCGTGGGCTTTTACAAGGAGATTATCCTAGTCCACTACTCTTTAATATGTGTTTTAACACATTTATTCAATATATTAGGGCTGAAAAGTACAAGCAACTTGGTTTTTCACCTCACGATAAGAATGATCGCATGTTCAATCCTGTACACTGGTTTCAGTTCGCAGATGACGCTGCGGTCATTACAAGTGGGGAAAGAGAGAACCAGCTTCTTTTAAACTGTTTTACTCGATGGTGTCAATGGACCAACATGATCATAAGGGTTGATAAATGTGCCACATTCGAAATAAAAAATTTCACTACAAGATCTCTTCAATTTCAACCTATCAACCTAAACTTTTTGTTAATAATGAAACTGTACCTCCTGTAGCCATGGGGGATGCCTTTAAGTATCTTGGACGTTACTTTGACTTTGAAATGACCAATCAGTCTCACAAATCCAAGCTTCTGTCTGTTTTACTAGATCTTCTCAAACAAATTGATTCCTTACCTATCCATCCAAAACACAAACTGCGTCTCTATAGTGAATTTGCCCTCCCAAAGGTTTCCTGGCACCTTACTGTTTCAAATGTTTCTAAGACTTGGGTGGCAGAAAATCTCGACAACCTGGTCTCTAAATACATACGCCAGTGGCTTGATCTGCCCAGAAGTCCCACTCTTAGTTCCGTTTTTCTTTTCAAAAACCAATTTGGAGTCAAATATCAACTGCCTATCACAAAACTTATACAATGACAAACTGCCACCCGTAACTGTCAGAAGTTGTGGAAAAGCACAAATGAGACTTCCAATATACACTACGATATTTAAAAAAATACAAAAAAAGTTTTGAAAGCTGTAAAGAGAGAACACAAGGAGCGCTTACAAAGTCATCTTACTGATCAAGGTTCCATTCTCTCATTTCCTTTTGACAACGCAACTTCGAAATATAAGTCTTGGTCTGAAGTTCAATGTAAGCTGGCACCAAAATATCTTCAACTTTACCATTGTATTTAAATAATATCCTTGCAACTTGTAAAAATCTATCCAAATGGAGCCTCAGTCTATCTTCTTCTTGCTCTTCCTGGTTTGAAACAGAAACCCTTCTTCTGGGGTTTAAAGCAAACCTAGATAAAAATGCTTTTCGCAAATATGGAAAATATCGTTCTTTGATTTGCGATTTACAATCCAGCTTTTCGAAAGTTAGATTTGTAAATCTTTTCATTAGCTCTTTAGGTCTATTTGGCCAATCTTGTATTACTTTCAGTGAAATGTCCAACGCTTTGAATATCGACAATAAAGACGAGCGCGTTCTTTCAATCAAACTTTCCAATATAATCATTCGCACTACATACTACATATTCTATTGCAGGAACCAAAAATAGACAAACCCTGAACTATTTGTTGTCCTTTTAATAATTTTTTTTTGCTTGTTTTTTTAACGTCATTTTTCCCCATTAATTGGGGCTCAGACGATGCCCTTAACAGGGACTTGGATTTGGCAGTAAGGAATTTCTTGGCCGGACGCCCTTCCTGACGCTAACCAATAGCTTTTTTTCATGAAGTTCCAAAGTCGCTCGCTCGGGAAATCGAACCCGGAATTCTTGGGTACGGTGAGGTGGCACTAACCATTAAACCACGGCTCCTAATTTTGTAATAATAATATTTAATTTTATTGAATAGGCAAGTCAATACAAACTACCTTGCCTAAAGTCTTTTGTACGAAGCTCACCTTCATATCTATTTTCAGATTTTACATCTAAGGCAGTAGTAGCAGTACTACTACTAGTAGAGGCAGTAGTAATAGTAGTAGTAGTAGTACTAGTACTAGTAGTAAAAGTAGTGGTAGTAGTAGAAGAATTAGTGGTAGTATAAGACGTAGTAGTAGAGGTGGTAGAAGCCGTAGTAGAAGTGGTGGTGGTAGCAGTAGTAGTAGGAATGGAAGCAGTAGTGGTAGTAGTAGAATTACTAGTCTTAGTAGTATTAGAAGTAGTATTAGTAGTAGTAGCAGAGGCAGTAGTAGTAGTAGTAATAGTAGTAATAGTAGTAGTAGTAGTAGTAGTAGTAATAGTAGTAGTAGTAGATGCAGTAGAAGCAGTAGTGGTAGTAGTAGAATTAATAGTAGAAGTAGTAATAGTAATAGTACTAACAGTAGTAGTTGTTGTAGTAGTAGTGATAGTAGTATTAATAGAAGTAGCAGTAATAGTAGTAGTATTAGTAATAGCAGTAATAGTAGAAGTAGTAGTATTAATAGAAGTAGCAGTAATAGTAGTAGTATTAGTAATAGTAGTAATAGTAGAAGTAGTAGTAGTAGTAATAGTAGTAATAGTAGTAGTATTAGTAATAGTAGTAATAGTAGAAGTAGTAGTAGTAGTAATAGTAGTAATAGTAGTAATAGTAGTAATAGTAGTAATAGTAGTAATAGTAGTAATAGTAGTAATAGTAGTAATAGTGGTAATAGTGGTAATAGTAGTAATAGTAGTAACAGTAGTAACAGTAGTAATAGTAGTCATGAGCTCTTTAGGTTTATTCAGCAAATCTTGTATTACTTTCAGTAAAATGTGCAACGCTTTGAACATCGACAACAAACACGAGCGCTTTCTTTCAACCAAACTTTCCAATATAATCATTCGCACCACATACTACATATTCTGTCGTAGAAACAAACCATGGACCAACCCTGAACTATTGTCGCTTTATTGATTTTGTTAGTAAACTATTTAATTTTGTTTTTGTTAAATAGGTAAGCCAATGCAAACTACCTTGATTAGTGAGGTTTGTGATTGTATGTGTTGAGATGAAAAAATGAAAAGTTTCCATTAGTATAAAATAACTCCAGTGAAAAAAATGTTATTGAAGATGAACAAGTGATAACTGAGATGAAATACAACATCTTGAGAAAGTGGGAAGTACTTAAAGAAGATATGGCTGAAAGGTCTCTGATACCTAAGATAGAAAATGACAAAAAAGTGAAGAAGATAATTCAACCAGCGAATAATGCGATCGATCAGATTACGCTCTCGAATGCCGATTTCAGCCTTACTGAATTCATCGAAAGTCATCACCGATAAACTTGGTCTCACACCTCGGAAGATGACTACCAATAGGAAGAGAAAATCACATGCTTGGAAACTTAAGTTTGACAAAGATATTAAAGCAAAGAGAAAGGAATTATCCCTCCTCTCTGAACTAGAAAAATGCTCCCTAATGAAGGAACGTAAAATCAAGAATATAGAAAGGAAATACAGCTTCAGAAGAAGTCAAAACCTTACTGAAGTAAAAGAAATAATTAAACAGTAAATACAAGCAAAAGCTCAGAAAAGAAGCAGATTTGAAAAACGAAGCAGATTTTACAGGCAAAACAAGACCTGTAAAGAAGACACTAAGAGATTTTACCGTGAACTTGGAAAAAAGCCAATCGAGGTCAGTGAACCACCAGAAATGCAGGACGTCTAAGAATTTTGGAGTAAAATTTGGGAGGACATCAAAACCCATAATAGTGACGCCCTATGGATCAAAGATAAAGAAAAAATGTTCGAAAATTAAGAACAACAAAAATGAATAGACATCACAAAAGAAGAAGCTGTTCTTGCAATTATGAAATCTAGCAACTGGAAAGCAGCAGGAAACAATGGAACAGCTAATTTTGCAAGAGAAATAAAAGAAACTTATTATCAGCTTGGATTGATTATAAGAAAGCATTCGATAGTGTGCNCAGTGAACCACCAGAAATGCAGGACGTCTAAGAATTTTGGAGTAAAATTTGGGAGGACATCAAAACCCATAATAGTGACGCCCTATGGATCAAAGATAAAGAAAAAATGTTCGAAAATTAAGAACAACAAAAATGAATAGACATCACAAAAGAAGAAGCTGTTCTTGCAATTATGAAATCTAGCAACTGGAAAGCAGCAGGAAACAATGGAACAGCTAATTTTGCAAGAGAAATAAAAGAAACTTATTATCAGCTTGGATTGATTATAAGAAAGCATTCGATAGTGTGCCACACTCTTGGGTTATTAAGTGCTTGAAGATGTTCAAAATAAACCAAACAGTAGTCAATTTTTGTAAGTCCAAGTATAAAGAAATGGAAAACAACCCTCCATCTCAACAACAACAACGGAACCATGAAATCGAGAAGTATTAACATCAATAGTGGTATGTTTCAGGGAGATTCACTATCTTCGGTCCTTTTTTGTCTTGCTTTAGCACCATTGAGCACGCTGCTGAACAACACAAAGCATGGCTATAAGATAACCAAAAGAAAAGTCAACCATCTTTTTTAGATGGATGACATGAAGGCATATGCTATGAATGATGAACAACTCAAGAAACTGCTAGACACCGTGAAAACATTCAGTGATGATATAAAGATGGAATTTGGACTGGACAAATGCGCGAAAGCAGCCTTCATCAAAGGGAAACTAAGGAAAAGATCCAACATCGTCCTCAATCAAGATGCCACCATAAAGGAGTTGGATCAAGAAGGAACTTATAAATACCTTGGAATAAATAAAAATGATGGAATTCAACACTCAAAGATGACGGAAAATATCCGAAAAGAGTATTATAGAAGAATAAGAATGATCTTTAAAAGTGAATTGATTGCAATCAACAAGATCGAAGCGATTAGCAAATGTAGCCATACCAGTCGTAACTTATGACTTTAATATCATCAGCTGGGCTGCTAAAAATATCAAGAATATGGAAAGAAAAACGAGAAACCTCTTTACCAAAGAACAAATGCATCAAATAAATTCAAATCTTAGCCGAATGTATTTACCAAGATCATCTGATGGCAGAGGATTATTTCAAGTTGAACAACTTACTAAAACAACTTAATAAACAACAACAATTGGCCTGGCAACAAATTTAAAGAAATCTAATGATCCATTCCTGAAGTTAGTTAACCAACAGAAATATAGAAAGAAGTCTCACTCGATAAAGAGTTTTGCTGCTAAATTTAAACTCGAGCTGAATGTGAATAGGATTGCAGAAAAGAACAACGAGTCAGTAACTAAACTTGCTAAAAGAGTGGAACAACATGAGAAAACCGAAGTCCAAGACAAAATTAAGAAGAAATGCGAAAGTAAAGCAATGCAAGGGCAGTATCCATCAGGAAACAAAGAAGCTGATGTTGACTATAAACAAAAAAAACGACTGGCTGAAAGGGACAGGTCTGAAAAATGGACACTGAAGGCCTTATTATTGCAGCCCAAAATCAAAGCATAGCCACCAGATTGTACCATCATAGAACCATCAAAGACGGAACAAATCCACTCTACCAACTATTTGATTATTGAACAAATACGACGAAAGTATCGACAATATTTTAGCTGGGTGTCCCGAGTTAGTGAAGAGAGAATACATCAAAAGGCATAACAACGCCGCAGCATACATGCACTTGAAGGTCTTACAGTACTACAACATCAAAACAACTGACAAGTAGTATGAGCACCAACCAGAAAAAGTTACAGAAAACGAAGAAGTTACCCTCCTCTGGGATATGCAAGTCCAAACTGATAGAACCATCAAAGCCAACAAACCTGACATCATTATTAAGAACAAGAAAGAAAAAACATGTATGTTAATCAATATGGTAGTACCTCCTTATCAGAATAATCCGTTAAAGTAGCAGAGAAACTCTCCAAGTATAAAGATATGGAAATTGAGATTACAAGAATGTGGGGAATGAAGAGGTTACCTGTGCCAGTTGTCATCGGAGTACTAGGAGTAATCAATAAAGACATTGACAAGCAAATCAGCAAAGTTTCTGGAAACATCAACATTACCGAATTGCAAAAGATTGCACTACCAGGATCCGCCCACATCCTACGAAATTTATTATCGAAATGTATTAAATAGATGATGACTATCCATTAGAGTCCAAGAACCAGGATTGAATTCGGCACCAATAGTGAAGAAAAAAGAAATGCAAATAAAAATTTATTATTAATATTATTATTATTATGGAAACTTTTTATTTTTTCATCTGAACATATACAATTACAAACCTCACTAATCAAGGTAGTTTGCATTG
>RDPX01000438.1:500024-524104 GCA_003991215.1 Morbakka virulenta | reverse complement strand
GGCAAGAATTTTGAGGAAAGTGTTGTCTTTATAGACCTGGAAAGAGGACTTTTGGGACCTTTGGTGACTTGCTGTCACCTGCTTCCATTAGTATAATGAAGACCAGAATAATATAATCTTATTCTGAGATAAAAATATGTGAAACATAATAATAGTATATTCGACGCTAGCAATGCTGGTTCTTTAACAAATGTAATTTTGACGAAATTTCTCATAGGTAATCTTTCCATAGGATGCACCCCACGTATCATTGACATATACCGAGGCTTTCCTTATTTTAGTAATTATTTGAAATAGCTAATCTTATTTGAAAAGAAAAAGTTCAATTTGCTTTCGCTGTCATATATAAAAACTAATAGGTATGAAGACATAAATCCTTAATACTATAGATAGCACAGTGAACTTAATAAGAGAAATTAATATAAGTTTAAGCATGGTGATCCTAAAACTTCACGTTTTTTCCCTATGATGCCATAATCCCTTTGGTCATTGAGGTGATATTAGAAACATAATACCTTCTTGTGATATAGTTACTACTTTTGAAACTAAAAAATTCTAGCAACCAATAATTCAACTATCCAACTATTTGCATTAGTCCTTCTAATTTTAATTGAAAACAATGGACACAATTATAGAGAGTTGTGTCTAATTATGTTTGTCTCATTTTTATTTGAATTTCCTTCAATCAGTTTTATCAAACTATTGTAACAACATGGCCCACAAAGGGTAACCATAAATCCTACTTTAGTCAACACATTTTTTTTACAGCTTTGGGATTCCAGAGACTGCCATTTGACCCAATTTGTTATCTTTTTTCGCTCCACAGGAATACAGGAAATGTTGCTTTATCAAGAATATTGTGCAAAACACGAGTAGGCTTTTTATTGACCTTCAACTCTGTCTGGTAAGCTTGAGAAAACCCAGGGAATTGTAGGCAAGCTTGTTAAACACTATTGTTACAAAATTGTGTGTAGCTGAACCACGTTTGGACAGTCTGGGCTTGTTACGGCACGCTTGGGCATACCTTGGACAGTTTAAACAAGCTTAATCTATGTAAAGACAAATTTGGCCTCTTTCTCCCATTTCTTTTTGATGAAAGTATTACCGACAAACAGGCGGATCAAATGATTGTTTGACGTACAGAGCCTCTTTACTGATGCGAGGGCTCATTTAACAATTCCATTGCACTAGGTTAATTAATATTAATCTAAGACATGGTGAATAATAAAATATCATTTTGAACTGAATTGAAGTGAACAAAGATAATTTACTTTACTGAATAATAATATGTAAACTAATTTTCCAATGAAGGTCACTTTAGAAATAGTGTCTGCTATTTGATCAAGGTTGAAGAAATAAGAGAATGTAAGTAGGCTATTGTAATATCTACTGTATTCAATTATAAACAACATTACGCTGTTATCTTTTTAAACGATCAGTGTCACAAAACTTAAATATTGCAATTTGAATGAAGTTTATTTCAGTCGATAACTATTTTGCTGATATTCGACTTATACAAGAGCACAGAATAAAAAAAATTAAAGTCAGGTAGATTTTTATTAATGCCGAAGACAAAGTAAGCCACTTTATGTGACTGATTACACAATTGTGTAAAACAAACAAAGATAATATTCAAATTCTTTTATGTTACAAAGATGAGGTGATGAAAGTTCAATACGAATGGTCTCAATTGCCTTCAAATATAAGGCAGACTTAGTTCTGCCAATTGCACTTTAATTTCGAAATTTTCAGTACATTGGCTGTTTAGCAGTAGACGCTTTGCTTAGCCGAAACGCAGTTTGCATGCATTCTGCCATTTTCCTTTTAGCTGAACTTGATTGCCGGGTATTATCTCTCTATAAATACAAGTCACGTGTGGTTATTTACTATTCTGTGCATATATTAGAATTGAACTTATTCTATGCATAAATCAGTACAGCCCACATACCTGGCATCACAGCGACACTAAAACTAGTAATAACTGTACTTACATTTTTTGCACACAAGGCAATTTTTGCGGACTCTAGGTGGAGTAGCACGCTATCATTCAGAAAAACCCCTGGTAAATCGACTCTCGACGTTATTTGAAACCAGTCATATCCAGGAATGTTTTAGATATATAGGGCACTTTTGGAGGCTCTGTATAAAGGGTTTTGGATATGGGGTGATTTATACCGAATACGTTATTTTAAACAAGTTTGGCTAGCTCGGATATTGATAACAATTTCTCTTCAGCCATTTCTGTTATTCAAAGTAGTAGGTAGTTCGTTAGTCTCCCATCCTGTGTATTCTATCATTTGGCAGAATTGGTGTTTCTCATCCAGACTTGTGATCTCTTTTCATTGGATAGGTTTCAGAACATGATCCTTGCAGTCAGTTCGTTCTTTCTGTGTCAGCAATATTTAGAAAATTGCTATCACTCTTGTCGTATTGAGGTAATAACAGAAGGAATATTGCAAAAGATTTATTTATTCCTGGTATGATCTTTCCAGGTTCTGTTTAGAGCTGCAAGGAGCATTCAAGTATATCCACCATCCATCTTCCTTTAAGGTTCGTTGTAAAGTCCACGAGATGGAACCATCTATAAGGACAGGCTCTACAGTAGTTTTTGAGAAAGTTTCTCTTCAAATTGCTAGCGAGACCTGATTTCCAGAGTTTTTCCATTCTGTATAGTGCTTCCTGTGCTTTTCCAAGTCTTATGTTGACATCTTGCTCTATCACCCAGCATGGGTTCCTAAATAGTTGAAACCATCCACTTTTTTTACCATACAACCATACTGGCTTTTCATGCCATGAGATGGATCCTGTTTTAGACACATGAATTCAGTTTTCTCTGGAGAGACATAAACCCCGAGTACTCTAGCTGACTTTTCAATAGTATGAAGTAGTGATATTGCAACTTTCAGATAGTCATTCATTACTACTAAGTCGTCAGTAAAGTCAGCATCTGGGATCTCTCTGTCTACTCTTTTTTCAGTAAGGTTGAATCCAAGCTTTAAGTTTTAATCGAGAGCATTTCTCGGCACATATTTAAGACAGATGAAAAATACGAATGCTTCCAATGTGTCTCGCTGGAGCCCCTCCAGCTGTGATACCAAAGAATTCCAAATCACGATCAGGTGAGCTTAGCATCGACTGAACGATAGTATGAAACATCATTATAGCAGCTACTCTTTACGTCTGTAACATACATGTTATTAAAAATCTCCTTCAACATTTTCCACGTTGAATTGAGTCGAATGCGTTTTTAGTAACAGGAAGGTTACTGGTAGCCTTTTTGCATTTACACCATTCCAAGGTTTGTCGGATGGTTAGTATTTGCTCTAAGATTTTACTGTTGTTCCAAAGCCCTTTTTGGAAATTTCCCGGCACTGGATCGACTTCAGGATTTATTTTGTTTGACTGTATCAGATTACAGCTTTTTTCTGAGATTGATGTTAAGGTGATGCTACAAAAACTCTTTAAGATTCCAAGTTTACCCTTGCTGCAAAGGGTAAACTTGGAATCTTAAGTCCATCTTTCTATAGGAATTGAATTATAAGTAAGATCTGGTGAAAATCTTTCAATTTTTATACCTCTAGTGATATCTCATCAACTCCACTGGCATTCTTGTTTTGGATGCAGCGTGTCACTTTTTAAAATTCATCCAAGGTGAAGGGTTCTGTCTTTGTATTGAGCTTTTCTTTAAAGATTGGTATTTTTTCTTAATTGGAGATCAGAGGTGGCTTACCAATCAGTTCTTGCAAGTCTTGCTGCCAAAAGTATAGTCGCATCCCCTGGCTGGAATCCTTTAACTTGACTTTGTTATCAGTTTTCCTTCTGCTTATTTCATTGAGAATCTTTTAGGCTTCAATTTCCTTTGTCCTGCTTACAGTGCTTCTGGTGGGTTTTACCTTGTTTTTCAGATATTCCGTTTGTTTCTCTCCGTAGGCACTCTCTTGTTCTTAGAGAGTTTTTTAAACTAGACTTTTCAGGTGATGTTATTTAGTTTTCAGTTGTTTTAAGTGCACGCTCTTTCAAAGCTTTCGTTGGTGTCTTTAGCAAAAGTTGTAGAGTTAGTAACATAAACAGTAGAAAATATGTTGTTTAATCAAATAACGAATTTCCTATTGATGTTTTTATTAGTCTTAAGAGGTTTCTAATCATATGGTACTAGACTATGTATTTTTGTCTTGTTTGTTATTTGGCTCGGACGACCTTTGGCAGAAACAGTGCGGTGATCAGATGCAACTCTGATAAAAAAGAATTAAGAGCTCTACAATTCTTGGCGCTGTACTTTCTATCTCAATATAGGATGACATACCCAGTTTTGCCTTTTTACCATTTGTGTTCTGTGTGTCCATTTTTGGCTTTAGATTTTCAGGAAGATTTTGTTTAATCACACATAGGTTATTCTTGTGTACATAGCACTTATCATCAGGCCATTATGCTTTGTGTGGAGGTGATGAGCGTCATTAAAATAATCAAGCTGTCCAAGACGGGCTTTGAAATCACTACCCACGATAAAAACTTTAAGCTTTAGAATGTTTCTGGTGACTTTAGACAGTTCTGCATAAAGCTCCTCATCTTCGTTTTCTTCACTCATATTAGCTGTGCTATAGCATCAAATTACATTTGCTTTGGAATTTTCATTTAGGCTAGATACCATTACCATTGGTGTTATCATTTCAATACTAGAAAGAGCCTGGTGTGCTTTGGGTCTGACGAGCATCGCAATTCTCCCATTTGTTGCATTGATATTGTGTTTTTTTACGTACGTTTACGTCACCAGTCTCACGTTTCCATAAGTGTGTTGCTTTATTGTTCGGTTTACATACATAAATCTATGTTTTTGCATGCCATCAATGCCATGGTCAGTGGCTTTAGACGGGGTGGCTATGTCAGGTATTACCTAATCTTTTTAGAGTGTCTGTATGTTCAGCGTAACAAAAATGATATCTATCTTGGCTTTTGATAGTAGTGCATAATGTACATTTGGTATCTAACCCTCTGTCTCGGTGAGAGACATCACTAAGGGCCACGTGCCTTATTTAAACGCGACAAACGATACTGAATTAAGGTTGAATAGAAATTTGTGTCATTGTAAGCTTTTATGACCTTGATACACACTTGAGGTTGCTACTCAATACAAGTGTGCACAGTACTCTGTCGAAGGTTGGATTTGCCTAGTCGAAACATCCAATAGTGTGGAAATGAATATTCTTGTCGACAGTAGACTGTGTCAATATTCTGAAAACTTGGTCATTGCTAGATCTACCAATCCATCATCCTGCTTCCTGATGTCTTCGCATAACCCTCTTTGGTGGCTAAACGAAGCACAAGGAAATATGCTTTTATGGGACCAATTTTTACTTAAGTAGAAATGAATGAGTCTTTGAGAAGATGTAATACATAAGGACATCCACATTTTGTACAGATTCAAATAATTGTTTTCATTATTAGCCAAAGCAGGACTCAGTAGCCACACGATTGACTTGCTTGCGCATAATATTTTCAAGCTAAATTCAACTGACTGAGTGTCCAGATTGGTAAGGTTAACAAAAATATCTTCGAGAAAAGACGTTGGTACAATTAGTCATATTACAGCGTTTCAGAGCAAATTCTAACAACCTCGTTAAAGAAACTGATGTAAATAAATGCTTCTTGTTAAAGGAAGACCCAGTAGACCCAGCAAAGAAATTGCTTGGTCTACTGAGCACTTTTATATTTTACTAGCAAATATAAGAGGGAGCTTAACAAAGGAACCATAGCATTTTTCTAAGACTAGTGGAAGGACAAGTGTGAATCAATTTGTTGTCTGGTGTTGGAAAGAGCCAATTGTTACTAAAATAGGAATAACAGGCCACACATTCTAAAGCCTGAAACGTAAAGGGTCTAAATTCTAATAAATGTCTATTGATAGTTTTATATTTGTTATCCAATTTAAGGAAACAATTGTGAATTTCGGGTCCATTTTTTGCAATGTAGTCACTCTCCTCAACTGCCACAAGAGGCTGAATATTGTTATGTTGATGATATCATTAACTTTGGTTACTTAGTCCTTTACGTTTTAATTCTTATATTATTTTTTTTATTCTAGAATCTTGTTTCAATCCAGTGCCACCGAAATAGCTATCTACTAAAATGGACTTCATTTTATTGTAATTTTGTTTACTTATTTGCCTTGATCTTTCCATTCATGCCTGCACAATAGCTTTTCGATTAAAACTCTGGTCATTTTTTATGACGTTATACACATTAAGAAGAGTGGCATTGACTGCTTTATATTTATAGTAGTGTATATCCTATAATTTTGTATACTAGTCTTTAAAGGCTAATGAAAATTTAGATAAAAAATCATTTTTCTTTACCCTCCGATTCTCGTCCATTCAGACCGTTTTGTCCAGGAGAGCCATTTTTTCCAGGCATATATTTCCCACCGTCTTCTCCATGTGATAAAACAACTGGATTATTTGTTGAACGACTTGGCTGGATAAGGTTGATGTGGCAGTCATTGGCAACTAGTTTTCTAACCATGACAGTAAATCTTATTACACCTGGTATTTCATAATCTCCAACTTTACTATCCTAAAAATGAAGTGTTTTCATGTTCATGAAATAGTAAGATAAATTTCAATACCACAGTGAAAAATGATCAGTAAAAAATAAATTACAAACGATAAACAATAAATGAAAAGGATGTTATTGATAATTCTAAATTTGTTTTATTTAATATCTTTGATACTCAAAATAACAATGCAAAAAGTAATATTGTTTATATATGTTTTATAATTATAGCAATAGTTTGTCTCTTATTACTCTCTTCATAGTGTTGGAATTGATTAAGCACTTATTTCGGTCATCCAAATAAAACCAGTTACTCCTGCAGAAGTATAAGACATCTGTATGTACTCACTTACATTCCTTTTTAAACTATTTAGTTCTATATCCCAGTGCTTAAAACTCTCCAAGCAGTAATTGATACAAATTCGGTATTTTAATAACTTATCGGCTCAATAGGCTAATGAGTTCCAAAAATGTTGGTAGTATCTGTTGGTATGGGTTATCTGGCACAACAAATGTCTGGCAACCTATCAGTGCAGGTAATGCAAAAATGGTCAATATGAAGGTGAGACCAAAGCAGTATGATTAGCTAGATTCTGGAAAGAACGTGCCGTAATAGCATGGCGTTGACAACACGCTTATGGCGTTAGATAGGCATATTCTAAAGACACAGTGGGTTTGCGACTCCAATCAGGGCCTTTTGCATCAAAATTACGACAAATTGTGTCACCTTTCTTTGAGGATACAGACAGAGGGGGCTTGTTAGATAAAAAGATTCAACCTCAACAATGTCTGAAATAAATTTACACTATGAAGCCTCCAATACAGCAGTAAACCTAATGATAATTTAAATTAAGATATAATGAATATGATCATAAGGAAGAGGAGATTAACATAAATGTAAAAGTGAGAAATATTGAACAACACGTTTTTAATATTTTATATTTTTGAAACTGGACAATACAGTACCTTTGTACTTTTATGGGGTTTGTTCATAACTTGACATATTTACTAAAGTATAAATTTTTGTTGTATTTCGTTGCTTGGTGCCAAAAGGACACCAGTCCTTAAATTAAGCGCCATATTTCTTAATTTTCTTTCCTGTTCGGCAATTTGGGTCTCATGTATCTTAAAGGCATTTTTCTTCCATAAAAAACATGCACTTGTCTGATTAATAAGACGTGTCCAAAGACAGAGATTTCGGGAAAGAACAGTGCATTTAAGTGATAGATATGGTTGCAAAAATATTCCAGTTAAGAAGGAATGCCGATGCTAAAATGTTAGAACATCCGGCAATGACAGCCATAGATACTGGTTTACGTAAAGGCTACTGCAAAGGTATTTTCACTTCCTTTTCAAAATATTAGATTGCGGCTCTATGAAGACGAATTCACATATATCCAAATAATCCTTTCTATTAAGGGAAAACCCTTTTTAATGTTAAGAATGGGTAACAATTATAATGGAAAAAAGCTTATTTAATTAAAAAATAGAAGACATGGTAACCAATTTATATTTATATTATTTATATTATACAAGTTTATATTTGTAACCAAGTTTATATTTGTTTCACCAGTTATCAACTAGAATTTTGTTGATGATTAACTACACCACAATTTCCAAAGACTACTAAAGCCCTTTACAATTAATAAATCAAGGAACACCTTACCTGTTTATCGCAATAAAAAGTATCTGCTCTTATTCCTAAAGAGTAGAAATCATTATCTTCTATTTTATCCACAGATGGATGTTTGGCTTCTTTTAAGTATTCTGCTATGTCAGACATGTAAACTGTTTCACCAAATACTTCATATCCTAAAGCAAAATAAGATAAGGATGTTATTAAGGAATTCTTCTCTTCCCGACACATTTCAATTTTGAAGAACAACAAATATTAAATCTAGTAATTTGTTTTAATGAGCTTTTCAAATTTGTTTACATAAATATGTGTATAGTAAAAGATGCAGTAAGCACGCAAAACAGTTAACCCTGCAATATTCCAGAAAACAGAATTATTTCAAGGATAATTGTCCTTGAAATAAACACACACACACACACATATATATATATATATATATATATATATATATGTGTGTGTGTATGTGTGTTTGTTCGTAAGCATAAGATGCTAAATTACGAAGGTAATCATATTATTTTTTGTTTGGCCTTCTGTTTGTGGCCATTCATCAAACCTTAACAACTTGCAATCTTCAAAAGTGGAAGAATATAAGGAAGATATTTTCCCAACAAAAACACTAATTATGATATTGTATTAATATATTGCATTTTTCTTATTTCCAAAGAAACAAGAGCAATATCATTTGACATAGAAAAAACAATAACTATTTTGGGCATTAGTAGTCTTAATAGCATTTCATTTTGTGTCATGATGAATTGGCAAAATAGAAAAAAAATTATTTTGGCTTTGAATTTCCTTAAATAAAGTAGCCATAAGAAGGTATGGGATCAGTTTCAATTGGAAATAAAATTACATTTCCTAAATACTAAGCACCTTCTTCGCACGGACGTATTTTGCTTTCTAATGGTGTACAAAAAAATACATGTATGATTAGCAATCTCCCACATTATTATCTCAATACCATTTGTTAAAGGTCTTTGTAAGAAATGCAAACTTTCAGAGGTTTCAGTGTCTCTGCTGTGTCTGCAGACAAACTATATTATATATATATATATATATATATATATATATAGATATTTGTGTAATTTTGTGTATTCGTGTCAAAAAGTACTCAATGCAAAAAGCAGAGCAATATACAGTATAGTATAATATACAATATAGCTTGTACAGTATTTGTAGCATTAGTGCCCGATGATCGAAATATCGTGAAACTATAAGTTGCAATCACAGTTCTTATTTTTCGTGTTTTACCTGTATATACATATATATATATATATATTTATATATATATATATATTTATATATATATATTTATATATATATATATTTATATATATATATTTATATATATATATATTTATATATATATATTTATATATATATATATTTGTATATATATGTTTGCTCCGGCAATATGGCCAGAGAGTTATGTCTCAGAAGCTCTGTGCTGCACTGATGAGCCCACAAAGGGCGAAACAGTACTGTCTGCAGATTGAGTATATATTTATATTTAGATAAATATATATAGATAGCTAAATATATATAATTATACTTATAGTGATAGTTATATGTAAAGTTAAATGTATAAATGTATACTTAAGGTTGATTGTTATTATTTCAAGTGTACTNATACTTTGGCATAACAGGGAGCAATTCAAGTTGTGTTTGGATATATGTGTGTGTTTTTATATATACACATTATAAACTTATACATATTATATGTGTATTTATAATACAAAGGATAGTCAATGAAACAATGCAAAACTTTTCAATACTCAGAGTTTCAGTGACTACCTTTGCATTATATTATGTTGCTCTACTTGTTTGTGCATGGAGCAATCTATTGTGAAAAGGAAATCAATCAGTATATATATATATATATATTTATATATATATATATATTTATATATATATATATATATATATATATATATATATTATATATATATATATATATATATATATATATATATATATTATATATATATATATTTATATATATATATTTATATATATATATATTTGTATATATATGTTTGCTCCGGCAATATGGCCAGAGAGTTATGTCTCAGAAGCTCTGTGCTGCACTGATGAGCCCACAAAGGGCGAAACAGTACTGTCTGCAGATTGAGTATATATTTATATTTAGATAAATATATATAGATAGCTAAATATATATAATTATACTTATAGTGATAGTTATATGTAAAGTTAAATGTATAAATGTATACTTAAGGTTGATTGTTATTATTTCAAGAGTACTCAGTGAAGTTATGCATGCACCAAAATACATTTTACCCATGACATTGTGTTGTTTCCATGTATCAAATGCAGTTGAAGATGCTTGCTTTTCAGGAATTTTTGCTAAAGACAGATCTCCATCCCCACCAATTTCTTTTTCACCACAAACACGATCTTAAATAGGAGTAAACAATAACAATTGAATACTGTATATATACAAAAAATAGCCAGAAAATTATAATTTAAAAGAACTAAAATGAATATTTATTAAAAGATCTATTGTTATTATACCTACAGTTATTTTCAAGGAATCTTTTAAACATTATATCCCAATATACGTATATTACTTTTCCTGCTGGCGACGGAAATTCGTTAGGAGGCCTGTAAAAGCACAGTTTTCCCGCCAAAATCCTATGTTATGTCCCATACCTAATTCAAAAGGGGATCAGCACAGATTCAGCACCTCTTTTTATTACGCGGCCTCATTTCTGAAGATATCCGAACGAAATTTAAAACATAATTGTAAAATAACAAGCTGGTCATTTCGTTTTAATAATGACTTTCCTTTAAACTGATAATTACAGCATAATTAAATAATTACTCTTTGCATTTAAAGCAAAAAGTCATATTTTAACTAATAAAGCTTATTAGCAAGGATAGTTATGAAGCAGTATATAATGCTAAATCATTCTATATTTATGAGTGTTTCAATTTAGAGCATTAATTATAGCATAACTGAGGAATTGCCTATGAATCGTAAAACAGGTAAAGAAGAAAAAATATGCAGAATTAGAAGGAAACAAGTGTTGAACTTATGCTTTGGTCTTTCTGAAGCACTTTAGGATACTTTGGATAGATGCTAATGGAGCCTTGCCGAGGGGGGAATACAATAAGTTTGGCAAAAAGGGGATATTAAATAAGTCCTGCTCTCCTGGGGGAGGTTGGTTAGAACTTTTGAAGGGTAAAAGGTTTTTGCTAAACAACCAAAGGTTATACAAGAAAAATATTTTTGTTTGTTGAATTTGGAGTTTTTTGTAAAATATTTCAAAAATTTCACAAACTCATAAAGTGCTTGTTGGTATCAAAATCGTAGGTAAACAAGTAACATTTTCTAGAGTAGGGTAGCTCTTTTAGAAAATTCCAAAATATTGGCTTTGAAAATTTGAAAAAATATTTCAGTGGTGAAATTGTGGAGACGAGTGGGTCAGATATTGCCAAACAAAGTTTTTACTTGGAAGTTTATTATATAACACAGCATGTAAAGCAGGAAAATTGAGAGCAGTCTCACATTTCCAGCATAAACGTGCTTAAGATTGTGAAAAGTTGGAATGTAGGAGAAAGAAGGTAGATACTGTCACTTTAAGTAACAGTTATTAAATTTCAAAGCTTGCTCTACATCTTATGAAGTATTTTACATGAGCTAGACCTGTTGATCATAAACATAGTGACTGTGACATTCTTCTCATGTCCTTCAGCATTACTTTGCTCCCTGGCCAGGTAATATTGCGACTCACATGATAAGTAATTCAGAGTAATATTTCAATTCCAAAGGATTGCTGTTGAAAACTTGAAAAAAGATTTCAGTTGTAGAATTGAGGGAAGTTTTCACTCAGATATTCAGTTTAACAACACAGAATATATAGAAAAAACTTTCAGTGGTCAAAACTGAAATGTCACCAACTTCCTCTCCCTATTAGAACTAACATTCTGGTATTTTTGTTTTTCAAAGTAATATGAAATTATAGAGATTATTGCTGATGATGTTACAAATGTAACGAAATCGATTCTTCACATTATGTCATGCTGTTTATATCATTACTATCAGTTAGCGCAATTTTAGCTTTAAATTTCAATAGTATCCATTAATGTAGCCACATTACTGGAAACTAGTTTACAAGCTGATTGTACACACAACCATTTTACACAAAAAGTAGTATCTAATAGCCCAAAATTGTAAGTGGTAAAAGGAGGGCTGATGTCACAACTTGCGAATGAAGCAGAAAGTCAACTACCCTCTTATTTATATCTGACAAGCATTCAGGGGACCAAATTATAAGAAGGGTCATGTATTCCTAGTATCATATATATATATATATATATTGCACTTTGGACCTCGGTGTATTGATATATTACAAATGAGCTGGCTCCCATAAGAAGGTAGACAGATGGATAGATATCTTTAATTCGTTATTGAATTCTAAAAGGATATTTTTTTCAAATTTTATCCACTTAATATATTTATTTCCACATTTCTTACTTCATCAAAATGTAGTTCAACTAAATTCTGGTGAAAAATCACTGCCTAAGCTATAGCTTCAAATTTCACCAAAGCTAAATGTACAGGTGTTATTTTCCAATACAATAACTTCATTCAACAAAAACGAAAAAATTAGGCCTTTTCATTGAAGATAAATTTGATTACAGCTTTTACAACCTCCTTTAAGTGTTGTAATCAATTATTCTTTAAGCCAACTTTTCTTTTCTTTTGTGGGTTTAAATAACAATTTTTTGTTTTGACTATAAATTTGACTACTTCGTTTGCTACAAAAATTTAGATTTTTTATAGGTATCGCTAATTCTGTTTTTTAACATAAGAGATAATCAAACAACAGTAATGAGTTTTAAAAGGTAAACAATTTTTAGCAGTATTACTAAAAATCGTAATAAAGGGTGGTCTTTGAAGCAACAAGTTAAATTAGCAGAAAATAGACAATTTACAATAATTGTATTGTATGCAATATCACGTAAAATAAAATATTGTAATTTTTAATTCATTTTATTAGATATAAAACAATGTGAGCTTGAGTTAACTTACCATAATCCAGAGGTGTTGCTGTGTAGACTTCAACCTCGCAAAGTGTCAAAATTCCAACTTTTTCCAATCTAATGAAAACATATCTTCCTACTGGATTCATGTCGCAAAACAAATCTTTAGTTTGACCTTGAGGTACATTCCCGTTGGTAACACAACTATAGCAAGAAATAGAGGTAAACAGTGAAGCAACTACAGTAAGCATCTGGGTATAAAATTAATGTTTGTTTCTAAAAGTATGAATATATCGATTAGTTTATCTGGCTATCAGTCCGTCCATGTAACTTGTTATATACCTATACATTTATCTTCTTAGTCATTCATCTATGTATCTCTTTCTATATATATGAATAAAAATTTATGTGAAAAGACCTACCATCTGTCTGCCATCTATCTATCTATCTATCTATCTATCTATCTATCTATCTATCTATCTATCTATCTATCTATCTATCTATCTATCTATCTATCTATCTATCTATCTATCTATCTATCTATCTATCTATCTATCTATCTATCTATCTATCTATCTATCTATCTATCTATCTATCTATCTATCTATCTATCTATCTATCTATCTATCTATGTATCTATGTATCTATCTATGTATCTATTAATCTTTCTATGTATCTATGTATCTATCTATGTATCTATGTNCTATCTCTCCACCCATCAGTCCATCTATCTTTCTATCTTTCTGTCTATCTATCTATCGTTCTATCCATCTATCTATCTATCTATCTATCTATCTATCTATCTATCTATCTATCTATCTATCTATCTATCTATCTATCTATCTATCTATCTATCTATCTATCTATCCATCCATCTATCTATCTATCTATCTATCTATCTATCTATCTATCTATCAATCAATCAATCAATCTATCTATCTATTTAACTATCTATTCCTTTATCTATTTATCTATCCATCAAACAATCAATCATTCAATCGCTTTATCTATACATTAATCAATTCATCCATATTTCTATGATTTTATCTACTTTCCGCCAGTCCAAACTTAACTTCTTATTTTTTTAAATATTTTTATACTTCCAAAGGACGTCCAAAGAAAATTAGCCAATTAAAATTTTATCTAACGCTAGTGGAAGTATAATTAGATTTGAATTGCACGATGTCATTTTTGAATGAAAAAAACTAACAGGAAAATCGCGATTCATGAAACAAAAATGATTCATGCTTCGTTCTCATCTACTTTTTTCAAATCCTAAATTTGATAATAATTTTAAGAAAAGCGTTTTATTTGAGCATAGTTATATTTGAATAATTGTCCTTGTTTACAGTAAAGAGGGTTTCTTCTTTAACTAATGATGGTATCAGTATTACATTGAGTTACAGAGAAATATTGTCAAAAGCAGACTCTGTAATGATTTTTCCAACTTGTATATTTTGAGAAAGAGATAAATACAAATGCAACACCAATTATTGATTATCGCTGGCTATAATAAACCTGGTTTAAACATGCAGGAAACCGGATTAAAGAATGGTGATACTAAACTCTAGTTCAGATATAATTTATCAAATGTGCCAGAAAAACCTTACACTTTATATGCACTTCTTTTCTGTGAGGAAGAAATTCATGTTGGCAATCGAAATGGTAGAGTAGTCTTACGTAAATAGTGTTTTACATCACAAATCATACATATTCTATAAAATTTAATGTAATGTATTATATATGTCAGAATACATGTTACAGTGTAAACCTTAATCAAGACCAGAGGGGAAACTGGCCAAAGCACTGATGCATAATTATCTAATCGTGATTCGGCTTTGTAAGCGCGAATTAGATGATAGTGATCAATTGTTTTCAACAATAACAAAAATTAGAGGAATTCAAAGGGCTATAATTGCTTAAAAAGGTGTTGACTTGAAAATTCCAAAAACTCAAACATCTCATTTGGTGAAAAAGGAAGGGCCACTGTTCTCTAGCTTAATATCACTTGGCATTAAATGACTACCAACTGTAACAAAAAGCATAAAAAGTACTTTCTTCTCTTAGAATGGGAGCTGTTCAAGCTCTCTGTTCCTTCAGGGTTAATATACTCCTTTGAAATGGAGTAAAACAGACCGGAGGTTTTCTCGTTTATAAAAGCAAAGTCAATCAATTGGGTTTAAAAGCACCTCCTTTTACAAAAAGAAATATTTTATATTTTTATTACATGTAAAACTGGCACTGGCTTTGTGAGTAAACTTACTAAAAAGCAACAAAAGCCATCGGAGGTGGTCTTTAAAATGATTCCGGATTACAACATCGTCCTACTATCCTTAATCTAATATTTTATTACCATATAAACCTCCTCCATTTTAGTAGGGAATGATGTAAAAAGAAAAAAGAAAATACTGGAGATTGGGAGAAGCCTTTGTCTAGTTAAGAGTCCCTTCATCATTATCCTTCTAATAGAATCGATAGTATAAAACTAACATTTGTTAATAAACCCTTACCCAACTATTATCTAATATCATGGATTGGATATCTTCAGATTTAGAACTTTAATAGAGTGTTTTCAAGAGATAATATTGTTTATCAAAGAAAAAAAAGGTTACTACACGATTCGATGATTCCAAAGGAATTGGGACACATTGGGTTGTGATGTGTGTAGGAAATTGTTTTTTGGAATATTTCGATTCGTTTTTGTCTGCTAACTTAGTTTGAACTATATATATATAAATATGTATTATAGTAGCATGTTTCAGGATCCAACAACTGTGTTATGTAGTGTACATATTCTTTTTTCTATAAAAACCAACGGGTTTTCGGGGTTTCGTATTATGATACGATAAGACCGTTTTTACACACTGACACACAATCCAATAAACGATTTATCGAAAACTTTTTCAAAATTACATAACGTAGTAATATACTAACGGGAGCGTTCGATGGTAAACATGTACAAAATGTCACACAATCTGATCTTATTCCTTTACAACATACTGGATTGAGTATGAAAGTATATCCTTATTAAAAAAATTCAATAAAGACAACCTGGCGTGTTTCGGCAATAACTAATCCTCCGTACTCTGACTAAATCTTTAAAGCTTTGTTTTCATGAGACGATTTAGATATTTTTCACGAAGAAATAAGATGATAATATCAAAATATAGAAAAATTGATGAATGTTTGTTGTTTGTGTTAAGATGCATAATTATCAGATGAATTTTATCAATTGTAATCATATATCGTTATCATAAATTGTTAGTATAAAATTGTTTTTGTCAGGTAAGAATAGTAATGTATTAACATCTATAAGATAAAAGCAAAGCTCTTGCCTTTTAAATGTTAATAAATAGATGTTNTTCAATCGCTTTATCTATACATTAATCAATTCATCCATATTTCTATGATTTTATCTCCTTTCCGCCAGTCCAAACTTAACTTCTTATTTTTTTAAATATTTTTATACTTCCAAAGGACGTCCAAAGAAAATTAGCCAATTAAAATTTTATCTAACGCTAGTGGAAGTATAATTAGATTTGAATTGCATGATGTCATTTTTGAATGAAAAAAACTAACAGGAAAATCGCGATTCATGAAACAAAAATGATTCATGCTTCGTTCTCATCTACTTTTTTCAAATCCTAAATTTGATAATAATTTTAAGAAAAGCGTTTTATTTGAGCATAGTTATATTTGAATAATTGTCCTTGTTTACAGTAAAGAGGGTTTCTTCTTTAACTAATGATGGTATCAGTATTACATTGAGTTACAGAGAAATATTGTCAAAAGCAGACTCTGTAATGATTTTTCCAACTTGTATATTTTGAGAAAGAGATAAATACAAATGCAACACCAATTATTGATTATCGCTGGCTATAATAAACCTGGTTTAAACATGCAGGAAACTGGTTTAAAGAATGGTGATACTAAACTCTAGTTCAGATATAATTTATCAAATGTGCCAGAAAAACCTTACACTTTATATGCACTTCTTTTCTGTGAGGAAGAAATTCATGTTGGCAATCGAAATGGTAGAGTAGTCTTACGTAAATAGTGTTTTACATCACAAATCATACATATTCTATAAAATTTAATGTAATGTATTATATATGTCAGAATACATGTTACAGTGTAAACCTTAATCAAGACCAGAGGGGAAACTGGCCAAAGCACTGATGCATAATTATCTAATCGTGATTCGGCTTTGTAAGCGCGAATTAGATGATAGTGATCAATTGTTTTCAACAATAACAAAAATTAGAGGAATTCAAAGGGCTATAATTGCTTAAAAAGGTGTTGACTTGAAAATTCCAAAAACTCAAACATCTCATTTGGTGAAAAAGGAAGGGCCACTGTTCTCTAGCTTAATATCACTTGGCATTAAATGACTACCAACTGTAACAAAAAGCATAAAAAGTACTTTCTTCTCTTAGAATGGGAGCTGTTCAAGCTCTCTGTTCCTTCAGGGTTAATATACTCCTTTGAAATGGAGTAAAACAGACCGGAGGTTTTCTCGTTTATAAAAGCAAAGTCAATCAATTGGGTTTAAAAGCACCTCCTTTTACAAAAAGAAATATTTTATATTTTTATTACATGTAAAACTGGCACTGGCTTTGTGAGTAAACTTACTAAAAAGCAACAAAAGCCATCGGAGGTGGTCTTTAAAATGATTCCGGATTACAACATCGTCCTACTATCCTTAATCTAATATTTTATTACCATATAAACCTCCTCCATTTTAGTAGGGAATGATGTAAAAAGAAAAAAGAAAATACTGGAGATTGGGAGAAGCCTTTGTCTAGTTAAGAGTCCCTTCATCATTATCCTTCTAATAGAATCGATAGTATAAAACTAACATTTGTTAATAAACCCTTACCCAACTATTATCTAATATCATGGATTGGATATCTTCAGATTTAGAACTTTAATAGAGTGTTTTCAAGAGATAATATTGTTTATCAAAGAAAAAAAAGGTTACTACACGATTCGATGATTCCAAAGGAATTGGGACACATTGGGTTGTGATGTGTGTAGGAAATTGTTTTTTGGAATATTTCGATTCGTTTTTGTCTGCTAACTTAGTTTGAACTATATATATATAAATATGTATTATAGTAGCATGTTTCAGGATCCAACAACTGTGTTATGTAGTGTACATATTCTTTTTTCTATAAAAACCAACGGGTTTTCGGGGTTTCGTATTATGATACGATAAGACCGTTTTTACACACTGACACACAATCCAATAAACGATTTATCGAAAACTTTTTCAAAATTACATAACGTAGTAATATACTAACGGGAGCGTTCGATGGTAAACATGTACAAAATGTCACACAATCTGATCTTATTCCTTTACAACATACTGGATTGAGTATGAAAGTATATCCTTATTAAAAAAATTCAATAAAGACAACCTGGCGTGTTTCGGCAATAACTAATCCTCCGTACTCTGACTAAATCTTTAAAGCTTTGTTTTCATGAGACGATTTAGATATTTTTCACGAAGAAATAAGATGATAATATCAAAATATAGAAAAATTGATGAATGTTTGTTGTTTGTGTTAAGATGCATAATTATCAGATGAATTTTATCAATTGTAATCATATATCGTTATCATAAATTGTTAGTATAAAATTGTTTTTGTCAGGTAAGAATAGTAATGTATTAACATCTATAAGATAAAAGCAAAGCTCTTGCCTTTTAAATGTTAATAAATAGATGTTAATAGATGTTAATTTATTTTTTTCCCTTATAGTGTAGTACATTTCTACTAAAGAAAGCGACTGGAAACGACAGACTCCCCACTTGCATGATAAAGGATTTTAAAGTAAAATCAAAGCCACTCATCTATTTAATTAATCTATCACTTAAAACTGGTAAAACACCAAACGAATGAAAAGAAAATTAGATTTTCCGATTTTCCAAAGTTCTAGAAAAAGCCGTCCACAAGTAATTACTGTCTTACATTGAAGCAAAAAAAACATTTCCACAATCACAGTACTGTTTTCTCCTGCACGATCTACTCAACTTGCTGCTGCGGATTTTATCACTTCCATAAGACACGACGTCTAAAAGGGAATTCTTGTTTGTGCAGTCTTTTCTCTCGATCTTAATAAAGCTCTTGACACTTTAAGCAATTCATATTTACTAAGTGGGTATGGTGTTAATGACCTTGAACTGATGCATTTTCCAGAACTTCTATTTCATAGTAAGGTTGCAGTGTCATTAAATAGTTTGTTCGACACACAAAGTCTATTTACTGGTGTACCACAGGGGGTCCATGTTAGGTCCCTTGTTGTTCCTGACATTTTCAGTGGGAAAATTATAAAATATACAGATGATACCGTTGTGATTTTTTCCTCCAAATACCTTCACAATAACGAGGAAAAAAATTCAACCGAAAACGAAAGCCTCTCCAGTTAGTACGACGAAAATGAGCTAATTATGAACTTTAAGAATATAAAGTCTGAAGCCATGATTTTTGGTGTGACGCAAAACCTTTTCAAGGTAAATGAAACTTTGAAGCTACCCTATAAAAAAACAATCAGTGTGATAAGTGAATATAAATGTCTTGGTTTGTAACTGAGCATTGCTCTAAATTTGAAAAGTTAATTTGGAAATTTAATCCGGAAATCAGCTAAGCAAATTACTCGGTAAAAACCCCCCAGGTTGATCAAGAGTCCGCTAATTTATTCATGATTCAATGGTTGTATATAAGATTACGGAATGCTATGTACTTCAAGCAAACTTTACTTCTATTAAGCATTACTCGTTACTAATGCTAAGAAGTGATATTATAAATATAATCTTGGTAAACAAAGGAAGCTGTGCGATTAAATTACTTTCTCTATAAAATGTAATCAAATTTTTCCCATTAAATTCGTTTAAAAATGCATGAATAAAGATACAAGCGAAAAACTCGGTGACTATTATCAGTTCGTTTAATACAATTATGTCACACGTAATAACAGTTTTTCTCTGAGGTTACCCCAAATAAGGACAGAATGCTGTGAAAAAGAGCACTGTCATGTACTGGTGTAAAAATCCATAACTAGTTACCATTGAAAGTGAGAAAGATTGAAAACTATAGCAAATTAAAAATAATAGTTTGAAATGTTCATATTGTTCAACTTGCTTAATTTTACAATATATTTTAAACATTTCCTGTTTTTTAACTTCAACTGCTAACATGTGGCTCAAGGATTTCACACGTTTTGTTTATGGTGTGACGCCTGGTAGTCTATTGCGAAATGGCTTTGCTTTAATTTGTATCATTTTAATACCTCACTTTTTGACTTTTAATTTAAATATCTGGATCTAAATGCTGTTACATGGCTTTCATCTATTTTATTTTATTTAGTTTATTATGGAACTTAAGAGTACTCAAGCTGAAACCGAAGTGATTTTGTCCTGTTTAAGGAGTCGTTATAAACAAATACCATGGATTAGCATTACATAGCTAAATAAGTTTTTCCTTACATTTTGTTTAACTAGAACATACCAGTGATAAAAATATCATTCCTACTTACATGTTTTCACCAAGACCAGTACCATTATTTTCTTTTCCTACTGATAAGGTAAATTGACTTAATCTATCACCACAACAATCTCCTCGGTTTGTAATCTTGACAGTGCCAATGGAAAATTCAGTCCCTAGATCCACCATCCACCAAGGACTATTTTCTTGTTTGGTTGACGTACAAGATTCATCCAACCAGTTGTTCCATTTGACGCCGTCTACGGCTCTTGATGAGACCCCATTCTCGCTTACACTTGACTGCTCAGTCTTCCTTCCCAATGCAACATTATACAATGGTTTGGAAGTTACTAAAATTTCAATACAGTATAATAAAATAAAATGAAAAAATAAATAAATAATATAATATAATATAATATAATATAATATAATATAATATAATATAATATAATATAATATAATATAATATAATATAATATAATATAATATAATATAATATAATATAATATAATATAATATAATATAATATAATATAATATAATATAATATAATATAATATAATATAATATAATATAATATAATATAAAATAAAATGAAAAAAAAAAATATAATATAATATAATATAATATAATATAATATAATATAATATAATATAATATAATATAATATAATATAATATAATATAATATAATATAATATAATATAATATAATATAATATAATATAATATAATATAATATAATATAATATAATATAATATAATATAATATAATATAATATAATATAATATAATATAATATAATATAATATAATATAATATAATATAATAGCTTACAATAGTGTAGAATAGAACATAATTTGAAATGACATAATTACGTATACAAAATTTTTATTAATTTATACCCCTACCCCCCCTTCTTTTATAACTTAAGGGTCTGCAAAGGTCGTTGAACATTACATAACCATTCCCTTGCCTTGAATTATTGCAATATTCGAAATGGTTAGCTATTACCCTATCAACTTGATTATATTTTTAATTTCAATCTAAATTCTATCTAGAAAAATCCGTACTGTAACAGACTGAGGAAAGTCATATTTGTATGCAAGATAGCAGAAAGCGACCAGGAAAAGGAAAAACGTTCTGCAGACCACTTGCTGTAGTTAAAAAGATATCAAATGCTTACAAACTCATGTCAATGTGACATCAGTTGCATGGTTGAAGCACAACAGGAACTAATCAATGTCGAGATTCGCCTAGTTATCTGGTTGAGTAGATCCAAGTGACATGATTGTTCATCTGCACAAATATGACAAGTGTTACTCCTCTTCTCCCTTTTAATTCAACAAATGCTTAAGTAAAGGCACATACTCGAGTAAAATGCATCAATACAAAATGTTCTTGTTGAAATTGTAGTTCCCATACCTCATCTGGTAGCGTATTTCGCTAAATAGCTGAAGACATATTTTTCACTTCTTTATAAATTTATTATTAGGTACCGCTTGTTGTTCTATCTCGTTTGTTCACAAGATTTTTCCATATGCTTTTTTGACAACAAATAAAAAAAAAGGAAAATTTAAATTGTGATACACCTACTGTTAGTCAGGTTGTATTGTATAGAGTTTATACGACAGGCCAACATTAAAATTTTATTGTAAACAAGGCCGAAAGGAGAAGAAGAAGACGATGGAATTTAAGCTTTGAGAAATGAAGGACAATATAAATTCTACTGAAGAATAAAACATACAGTATAATGCATAAGAATATTTATGTTTAATTCTAAAAAGTTGAATATTACCTTCTGATTTGCTTTTGTAAACTCTAAATAGAATGCTGTAGATCACCAGGATGTTGGCAAGGAACATATTCTACATAGTGTAAAAAGATATTTTCAACAGCAGACAAAAACATTACAGAAATGTAATGATAAAATGAGTAGGGTAACAGTTAGAAAAGTACTGTTCTCTTGTTTTATATTGCAATGCGGAAAATGCTGGCATTGTTGAAACAAACTATGTGGCTTAGTTTGCTTCAAAAATAACAACTTTATCTAAATACATTTTCGCCGACCACCACTCATGCAAAGTATTCCTCTGCATTCTTTCGCACGGTTTTCCTGTAGAAATAGAAAGCTCATACAAATTCCATTTTTTGTCAAAACATCATTAACTTGTCTACTCATTATATCGAATATTAAATACTTTGTTTTATCTAATGGTCTTGCTACTTATACAAAGTATACATTATTGCTGAGACTCATTGAAAAGGATTGATTTTGTACCAGTAATGATAGAATGTCCCTATTTTCCAATAAGACCCCTCCCGAATAGGCCAAATTCGAACCCTATTTTGACAATTACCTTTCTTCTGAAATAGGCCTTCATTGGGAGTTTTTCGAATATCCTGTAACTTTCTTTTTAGTTAAAAGGGAGTAAAAAATGCTACAAAACCATTGTTTAGCAGGTATTAATTTTTTTCACAGTCACATCAGTTCTAGTGGTAGTAATAACATCAAATTCAAAATTTAAATGCCATTTTATTCTTCTCCTGTAACTTGCTAAATAACACTATTTGCGAATCTCTTTATTCTTTGTGAGACCAGCATATTTTGCCGGGATCTTAATCCAAATTCCCGCTTCCTCTTCTTAACTACGATCGGTTCCAGTTCGTTTACAGCAGCTGTTTTCAAGACGTTTGTCAGTATACAAGACAAGCACTTTCTATCGGTAGATATAAGACTAGTGTTTCATCACTGCCTGATTTGAAAATATCAGTACGTGTTTTTTCATGTTCGAAACACCTTTTGTAAGTTAGGCTCAATGTTTCTTAGATTTTTGGATATAAGCCTGAAAAGTTTCATAAATATTTCGCATTTAGAAATAACGGTTAGGATGATCAAGTACAAGCTTCCGAATAAAATTTCGCTTCTTTAGTTCATATCTAAACCACCCCTTAAAAAATAGAACGTTAGCATCTTCTAATGGAACAATATGCAATTTTAATTTAATTATTTATTAAACTATATTGTATGCTGTCTATCGATTTCATTGGTCCCGATTCTGTGGACGATATATATTGCAGGTTCTGTAGTTATGTTTAGTCTAACGTTTTTGGTATCTAGATAATTATCTTTGAAAATCGTATATATCTACTTTCTCACATTCTTCACGTCATGTTTCCTTTATCCTGATATAAAGATCAATAATGATAATAACAGTGGAAACCAAAATGACATCTTATTCTATGATGAAGAAACCCAGGGGCAAAAACAGGAATTTTGAAAAGGGGCGCACATAATCTAATAATAATAATAATAATAAAATAATAATAATAATAATAATAATAATAATAATAATAATAATACCAACAGAATAGAACTTTCAGAAATAATCAAGGTCAGTTCTACCGAG
>RDPX01000438.1:446677-472764 GCA_003991215.1 Morbakka virulenta | reverse complement strand
CCCGTTTATGGGACTTAAAGAAGGTTCTAATCATACCTGTTGTCATAGGTGCTCTAGGTGCAGTAGGAAAGAAGTTTGACGACTATATACAGAAATTAGGTCTTAAAATCAGGATAGAGGTAATGCAAAAAACGGCTTTGTTAGGAACGGCAAGAATTTTGAGGAAAGTGTTGTCTTTATAGACCTGGAAAGAGGACTTTTGGGACCTTTGGTGACTTGCTGTCACCTGCTTCCATAAGTATAATGAAGACCAGAATAATATAATCTTATTCTGAGATAAAAATATGTTAGACATAATAATAATAATAATATTATTAATAATAATATTATTAATAATAATAATAATAATAATGGCAATAATAGTTTTTTTAACGTTCCATTTTATTTAATCATCAAATAACAAAAACTCTATGCTAAAATGTATGAAAAAAACCCTTATTAAAGTACTACATATCTGATTCCAATAAAAGAATGTCATAGGCCTATTTCAACTAAATTATTCCCTGTTTATCTGTATGATCACAGTTATGGGCGCATCCATTCTTTGTTTCTCCTGCAGTGTATGAAATATGCGCATCTAATTGAATATAAGAAGAAACGATAAAGCTTTACAGAGAGTTGGCGGGGGAGGGGGGAACGATATCAAGGAACCATCAACTATCGAAGAAGTTGCGGCGTTCTGGAACAAAATATTGGAGAACGACAAAAGCCACAATGAACAAGCTGCTTGGATCCAACAAGTACAGGAACGTCACAAGGCTGTTATGTGACAAGACTGATCAGAAATCATCACCACAGAGACCAATCTGCTGCCATCAATAAGACAAACAACTGAAAGGCACCTGGAATAGATGGAATTACCAATTTGAATAAAAAACCTGGCTAGCATACATGAAGGCCTTGCAAGGGCATTCATGAACATCATAGAGAATCCAACCAATTGTCCCGGCTGGCTTACCGGGCAATCAAGGTATCACATACCCGCTCTCAAAGATAGAGGAAACACCGATCTCAAAAAGAACTACAGACCCATCACATGTCTACCAACCATGTATAAGATTGTCACATCAATCATTCCTGAAAGAACCTGCACCTTTCTGGGCAAAAAAAACTTGCTACCAGCAGAACAGAAAGGATGTAGGAGAGGAAGCTATGGCTGTAAAGACCAGCTACTAATCAACAAAGCTATACTTGAAGGGGCCAAGTCAAAGAAGAAGAACTTGTCAACAGCATGGATTTATTATAAGAAGGCATTTGACAGTGTGCCACACAGATGGATAGAGAAGAGCCTCGATATCTACAGAGTCTGCTCAACCATCACCTGATTAATTGCACAAAGTATGAAAAACTGGGAGGCAGCCTTTAATACCCACCATGCAAATGACCTGTTAACATCAAGACCAATTAACATCAAAAGAGGAATCTTCCAGGGAGATTCACTATCACCACTGCTCTTCTGCCTGGCACTAGATCCCTTCAGAACCCTGCNTTCTGGGCAAAAACAACTTGCTACCAGCAGAACAGAAAGGATGTAGGAGAGGAAGCTATGGCTGTAAAGACCAGCTACTAATCAACAAAGCTATACTTGAAGAGGCCAAGTCAAAGAAGAAGAACTTGTCAACAGCATGGATTTATTATAAGAAGGCATTTGACAGTGTGCCACACAGATGGATAGAGAAGAGCCTCGATATCTACAGAGTCTGCTCAACCATCACCTGATTAATTGCACAAAGTATGAAAAACTGGGAGGCAGCCTTTAATACCCACCATGCAAATGACCTGTTAACATCAAGACCAATTAACATCAAAAGAGGAATCTTCAAGGGAGATTCACTATCACCACTGCTCTTCTGCCTGGCACTAGATCCCTTCAGAACCCTGCACAATAGGCCCAGTTATGCGTACGAATCACAGTAGCAAAGTTAACCATCTCTTCTACATTAACGACTTAAAGACCTTTGCCAGAGATGATAACCAACAAACAGGCCTACCATCCACCGTCAAGGCTGTCAGTGATGACATCAAGATGGAGTTCGGACTCGACAAATCTGCCAAAGCCACCTTCAAGAGAGGACGGCTGACAAAGACCACGAACATAGATATTAATATCAACACCATCATGATTGTATGTGCTAACATGTACATACTATGTCTTGCTGCAAAATTTGGCTAGAGCAAATATTTTGCTCTTTACTACTGGCTTTCAAGCCGGCTTTTACAAGCTCGTTTTCACTGCGCCAGCAGTGTCTAGTCCTGCGTCGTCTAGTAGCGTCACGTATTCAAAAATGTCGCTATTTACTTTTTCCGGCTAAGTTACTGTCAGTCTTTTACAGAGGATCCTGAGCAATGTAGTGTTTGTTCCATTTAGTTTTTCCTCAATACCTTTTGTGAGTGGAGGCCTATGTGGAGGCATTATAGAGCAGGGTTTATTACACAACTCCCCTAAGTAATCACAAAGACATTTTTCTGGAAATAAAGATTTCCATATCAATGCGGAGAAACTGTAGAGCAGGACCCATTTCATAACTGCCTCATACAGACCCCTACAATACTTTTCTGGAAAGGAAGATTTTCATATCCATGGTGGCTGTTTATACTCTGTTGAGGAGGTACAGCTGCCCGGATATGTAAACTTGTCATTGCTGTTCACGAGGTCTTTAATAAGCGTTATTATTGATTTTGTTTGGTTGAAGGGAAGGTATTTGGTTTCGGCTTCGTAGGGACACAAAACCTATGCTAGCTAGTCCATTTTGAGTATATGTAACAGTTTCTCAACACCTGACAAGTAACACCAGATCATAAGCATAAGGATCTGTATCCTGATTCACAAGGGGTGTTTAAGTAGGCTTTTCGAAAACCCAGACATCAGGTTTTCCAGTTTAACTGGTAATGCTCGACCTATTAACGTATGACGTTGTTGTTAAGTGGCATTTTGTGGCAGTAAGTTGGAAGTGGTTGACAGGTGCAAGTAGCTAGGTGATTGAATTTGTCCAGGGAATAGCTGCGAGTCGGCCACAGTTATAAGAACATCCTCTGCTTGGGGTGAGTTTCAAAGCTGCTGCCCATGCTAGCCTGCAAGGTCAATTCTCTCCAAATACGAAGTAGGATTTACAATTCCTGTGTAGGGAGCACTTTTTTGTATGGCTCCGAGTGTTGGAGTCTTTTTCGTGAAGACCAACAACACTTAGCGAGGAATGAGCGCGCCATGGTCTTGTGGATTTGTAATGTTAAGAGGAAAGAACGAGTTACCATTTCTACGCTACCCGAATTGGTCCAGATTAAGCCTCTGTCCAAAGTGCTCAGCTGCAACCGAACGTGCAAGGAATTACATCTTCGATTAACAAAAGTACGCATCTGGAGGTTGATGATAGACCAACCAAAGGGAAGGCGCATAGAGGGTAAAACTCACAATTGTAAAAAGCCACAAGGTGGACCTCAGGGGGTGGAGAATCCCAGCTGATGCATGGCAAGATCGCATCCGATAGAAGAACATAGTAAAAATTGTAATCACACACCCTTCTGACGTGCCCTAGTGACCGAAAACGGATAGTTTTTAAATTTAATATCTTCTTTACTTTATTACTACCTCTTAAAATTGGAACCATGGTATTTGCCATGTTTTATTGCAATTGCTTATATACTTCCGGTTTAATTCGCATCAGAACTTTCCCTTGTAAAGCAGTGCTAATAAATCCTTTTTTTTAAAAAAACCCACATATTACAAGTTAAAAATCTAAATTGAAGGTTACCTTCTGAATTTTTACAACTATTTTTGTCTTTTCATTTCTTCCAACGAAGTCCTCTAGCTTTTTTCCACGTGTTAATTCTTTTCCAGCCCACCAGAGCTGTGCGTTACTGTCATCTAAGACTTCTTTCGCAGCCTAGTGGTTAAACGTTAACCCTTTAATGAATAGTAAAGTTGGGGTATACCGAAACAAAATCTGAGGAAGGTGAAATTTTAGACTTCCTAGTTCAAGAATATAACGAGAAAAATCAATTCAATAAAATCAAAATGCAGTAAAATTATTGTGGAAAATAAGTTTCAGGAGACCTAATAAAACACTCGAAGTTTAAAACAATAAATAAGTCATAATTTAAAAACAAAGCAATATTCTGAAGCCAATGTAACAGTTTCAAACAATTCTAACAACCTAACAAACTAATTAATGATTAAAATCCCAAAATAGCAATAACGTACGTAAATTTTACATTTCCATCGTTATTTAAACTAGAAAATACTTCAAATTAGAGGCTAATTTAGGACACCCGAAAAGTAACCAATGGTGGTGGTCTTTAAGGGTGGTAGTACGATATAACTTCTTAGGATGATCACTTTACACAAATGTTCATAATATATTCTTCAGACTGTTGGTAAAGATAACTTACAACGATATTTTTAATCGACAAAGTATCATAGTTCTTCACAACTATGAGAAATCAAGTCTGTAACTAACACAAATCAAGCCAATGTAGTATATCTATTTGGAAAACCAAACTCTCAACCCTGAAACAACAACAACCACAACAACAAAGCTGACCATGAAAATATGCCAGAAAATAATATCCTAGGAATAAATACCAAGACCAAAATGTGAAATTTCTACAAGACAGGAAAAATAACCATACTAAAACTATTTTACCCTATTGCACTCCCAATTAATCTTATAAATAATTACATATTTTGCCAGGGTTAATGTCATACAATGAAGTTTACTTAACTCAGAAGATTTAAGCTATTCAATGTGTTTCATACCCATATAACATTTTGACATACAGACAAAACTATGTCAATCAGAATAAATGGATTAACTAAACTGTTAAGATATTCACATTTGTCTTGTTATGTTCATGTATCATTATTGTATTGTTTTGTTTGTTGTTCCATGTACCACACTTTTAAACCTCATTAAACTAGAGGTTCACAAAGCTCATTCATTTATTTTTTTACATCACAAACATTTAACAGAAGCAAAGCCATCACCATTATCATCATAAATATTATTATAACAATCACTGTTATCACCATCATCATCATTATTATTATCATCATGATCATCACACCAAAGAGAAAACAATGAAAATTGGTGAAAAACATATGTAGCCAATAAGAATTTTATCTAACTTGTATTTGCCTGAAAATTCTGAATATTCACTACTGCACTTAGGCTTAAAATTAAAAGGAAAAAAATCACTGATTGTACATTGCTTATAAAATGGCTTCTTAGATACTGGTCACGAATAAACTCAAGGAACAAACTAAAACAAGAATCTTTCATATGTGGTAGAATAATTACGGGGTCATTCCATGTCAAATCATTCATAACTTGTGATCATGTAATCAGAATTCATTCTTTTTATACAACTTTGACCTTATTAAATAGATTAAAGATTACAAAGTTTCAATTCAATATCTCAGTCTATACAAAATTCAAACATTTTTCAAATTTGGAGCATTTCTGGTAAAATCTGAAGAAAAGGGCGCAGTCATTTTTAATATGGTTTTCTTTGTATGAATACATCTTTTTATCTATTCATGTTACTGCAGTAATATAGCTAATCTAACCAAGAAGATCATACAGATTTTAAATATTACCATTATTTTGTTACCTTAATGATAATGTAGACTTCCAATGAGTTGAAGGTTTCATCAAAATATTCTGATATAGAAATTTTGGTGACTATTGTGGGGATGTGGCAGAGTAATCAATAAATTTTGTTAATCAAATCTGAAAGTCAAGTTACTGCAAGAAAACATTCTTTATGGTATAGTATGACTCAAATGTTATCAGTGTATCAATATCAAAACACTTCTTCATCAACCCTAATGCTATCAAGAAACAAGCAGTTGTCATTTAAAGTCTGGCTTCTTCAAATACCAATTTCCTTTCGTGAAAATGGATTTTCCCACAAAATTTGTTTCAACTGCACTGACAGAACTGATATTTTTTGTTAGCACTGACAGCTAATATTATACAAGGTGATCTGATTTTTGAACTTGACCTTAAACTTTTTAACGTAGCGCCATGTCAGCATTACTAATTAAAGCTTCAAATTGAATGTATACACAATTTTCAACTTCTTAATACCTGTACTGCAATAACTGAATTATCTCTCAATACTAAAGTTTTCTCTATATCATCTTTGTTATGGGTATGTACCCTTTCAGGCACCACAAAGTGTGTCCACTTTACCTTTACTATATTGTAAAGGTACACATTTATGCTATTGGAACAACAAAATCAGTTACTTGAACTGTGAAATGCATCAATAATTTTTTAAATTAACTGCTACCTTTATGAATTTCCCTGATCATTCCAGCCCACTAAAAGTTATTGTACAGATATGAAAAATACATATACAACTAGTCTCTTTTTTAGTTCCACCAATGCAATTGCAAGGGGATTTTCTAATCTACTTGCAAAAAGTGCCCAGTTTGCATTGATTTCAAAGTCATCCTTGTGGTGCATTAAGTTTTAATATTTTAGTAAGGCCAATATTGTGATTAAAACCATTGTTAAAAGATTTTTTTAAATTTGGATTTACAAATTTTGCTTTCTTATAATTTTGTTATCAGGTGTCAAACTTCAAAGACAAAGTAGGTCTTATGATCATCAGATAGGAAGCAAAGAGGCAATATTTCCACACCAATATTTTTCAAAAGATAATAGGTTACTACTGAATGGACCCACTGTTTATATCTTAAGGGAATGCTTGAATTTCATCCTGATATACTTATTAGTAATCCTCAGCAAAATCAATTAATGCACAAACTTTTATAAAAACATAAACACACAAATATTAGAATCAAAGGTCTTGCAAAGTTAAAAATCAACACCTTATAAAAGCATACCTGTGTTCCTGTCAAATCTTCATTGTTTTCTATTTCCAGCTTCACTGGGTCATGTGGTGGTAAGCCCATTGGATATACTATCATAACAGCTCCACGCAATTTTCCTAAAGCATCTTTGATATCCTCTTTTGTCAAGCATTTGTCAGTTTTTACTAAGTCCTAGCAAACAATTAACAAACACAACATATAGAGTCCCATGAGTATCAACTGATGCAATATTCAAACTTGTGGTAACTCTATGAGTGCAAATCTATTTCTTTGTACATGCATTGTAGATAGAGTAAAATACTTGGCTATCAAATTCAACACTATCACAAAAGAGTATATTGAATGCAACTTAACAAATATACTACTTTCAAATATATGAACATTAAAACATAATTGGGAAGAAATATATATTTCCTTGAAAATGTTACATGCAAATATACTTTATGCATTATTGGAGAAGCTAATGAACAAATAAGAAAAGGATTCCTTAAAGGCATAGGATAAAAATGGTTAAAAATAAATCATGTTTTACTCATTAATATTTATTTTAATCAATTTTTCTGAATCTATTCCTTTACAAATCACCAATAAATAGGTAATACAATAAAATAAGTTATTTCATTATGCTCCAATTATTAGATGAAAGGTAGTAAGGTGTGCTTTTTACATGATGTACATCACTGCTCTTTACCAAAGTACATAATTCCAAAATGGATAAAACAACGATGAGCATCACTAGTGAATGTTTGTGGTGACTCACTGTTATGAGTGGACAAGGGGTTTTCATAAACACTTTTATAGTTGAATCAATACCTACTAAAGTTTAACTGAAATGCTTAGGTTTACTCAGATAAGGGTCAAACAACATCTAAATCTAATCTCAACAAGATTCACTTTTCAACAGGAGTACTGCTGCTGTCACAGGTATGTTCTGGTTCATTTTTAGAAATGGGGTGTTTTTCTTGCACCTTTAATGGTTCCATTCATCTTTGGTCTTCAGGTGACAATAAAGGTGAAAAATATTGTCATTCAGCCAGCACAGAATTGAAACTAAAGGCAAAGACTACATTGCCTTATCCTTTTCTACATGAGGGCAACTGTATTCAGGTGAAGAAAGAATTTGGGGTAAACAAGTATTATACTTTTTACTTCTACCTGGCATCAAATTGGCTAACACTACACTGATCCAAAATGAATAAAGATGATGGAATCATTGGTTTCCTGGGGGGACATCAAGCATGAGATAAATGATTTAGCAGTTCCAAATCCATTATAGAATTAGGGATGTGTCAGGGGTAGTATACCAAGAAAATGTTCAAGCTTGTGATTGTCTTAATTTTGTCTGTTCATATATAACTTAAATGTAAAAAAATAATTCCCTGACATATTGAACACAACTGGTTACAGGTACAATCTTCAAATTGCATGTACTAATATAAAACACAGCTTTTCATTGATTTAATGGGTAGGACACAAGCCACACTAAGCCTATTAAGTACCAAATAAAGTTTAGGTTTCTGTGATATTTTGTATATTTGACCAGTAGGTCATTGGGTTTTCTTTTCAATTTGGTAAGAAAGTCCTCAAAAAAGATTAATGTAATATTACCAAACAAAAGGTCAAAAGCAAGGCTTCTTCTGCAAAACAGACATAATATATCTTGAAATAAAAAAACAGGTATGCACTGTATTCCAACCTTTTGTTAAAGAGGCAAACTAATATAGTCCTTTATAAGTAGCCCTGTTCATTCAGAAAGGGAAAGGAGCAAAGACTAAAAATAAATAAAAACTGGCAGTAATTAAGATGCAAGTGTGAAATTATTAATCTTTCTGGACAATGCCAGTTTTATGGTAACTGAAATGCTTACAAAGCCTTCCTGAGACATAACATTGTAGGAAGTGAAGAATAATCTATCATTTCTGCTACATATTATACATATTACAAAGGACAGGATAAACATATGCCCCTGCTTTATTTCCTCTTTTACTAATCTATTAAATTCTAACAATACTGTTTCCCTAAATTCCAATAAAATAACCTCACATACCTTGGAAACCTGGCCTTTTGCATCATTTCTTGATCTGTGAATTACTTCAGCCATTTTTTCAGTTGGTGCTTTTCCAGATCTTCTACCAACAGGGTCAACACAATCAATACTTCCACCACTAGGAATGCATGAATTTTCCCATTCATCCTTCAACTTTAACTCTGATACCTGCTCATTTGTAAGCCCTTGCATATTTGGTGGTAATGCATGGCCATGTTTTTCTAAGGTCTCCAGTTCTTATTCAAAGCAAATAATAGAAGCAAATTTGAATAAAGTCACAATCTAACTTTTGTCTAGGAAATATCAACTATGTATAGCCAATCACATAAAATGTTTGTTTAAATATCATAACATATTAGGATTAATCCATTTGTTCCATATGTGACAAGTAAAGAGCTACATATCCATTACAGGTAAAATTCTACTTGTAATGGGTAAGTACTGAAGTCTTAGTATATTAAAAAATTTAGTTCAAAGGTGTTCTTGGTGTGGTATTCAAAAAGTAATTGCAAAATGTTATATACATTCTAAAAACAAAGATAATCTAAAAATATTCATACTCAGACTGCTAAAAGGGAAAGCTACTAATTATTTTGAAACTTTGTGGTATGTAGAATTTACAAAAATATGTCTTAATGGTCTGCATAAAACAACACTCTGATAATAAGCAATACCTTGTGGAGAGGCCTTATTTCCAGATCTAATTGAAAATACTCCTTTACAGCCTAAGAAACCTGGCTTCTTGTAAGAAACAATTGCATTTAAATTTATTCAACTTTGAGAAATTTTACCACTGAGAATACTTTCAGGTTGGTAGTGTTAAGTCTAAATTTTGTGGTTGAAAGTTAGTATTGTGATTTGTGTTGGTAAAAGCATGCAAGGTTCGGAAACTCTATTTTGACTGTTACATTACAATAATACGCCATGATTAGTCATCTCCGTCAAAGAAGCAAATAACGGCATTTCTGGAATTGACCCTCTTTGACAATACAAACAGACACTCATCTGCAAATCTTTTATGCAAATTGCTAGCAATAGTGTTGTCATTGTACCTCATTTTCACACTGAAATGCATCTTGCAGTACTTTACAAAAACTGGCCAGTTAAAATATTCTAATTGTGTGCTGTTGAATACCATATAATTACACAAAAATTTACCAAAATATTAAACATACTGCACAAATCTTAACAAAACAAAAGTTAATTTCAGAGTGTTTAGCCTAAAATTGGAGGAGAGATTAAAATTTCAATTCAACTCTGCCTGCCATCCCATGACTACTTAGGTTGGTCATGTGTAAGAGAAAAAATGAACAAGGCAGAGCTTTGCTGTGATTCATAATGGAAGACATCATTTGCCTTACACTAGCAATTCCATTAATGGGTTTTCTGATTCAGCTTAAAACTTTGTCTTGAGAGTTCCTGATCTTTTTCTCTGTTAGTGTCATCACTGATGCGGTGTTTGGCAAACCAAGCCATCATATGCTTTTCTGCCATACGTGAACTGGGAAAGGTGGATTTTATCATACCCAAATTTCTGCAAATATGTGATCTTTTGTCTTCCTCTTAGATATTTTCTACATATTCCTGATCAATCAATTACAAAAACACAATCCAGGCCAACAAATGTCACATCAAATGATGAAAAGGGGGCAAGATAGGAAAAATAAAATAAACAAAAAGCAATACTAAACACGTGAAAAAACCATGGTATATCCAAGACCTTAGGCAGTATCTTCCAAGGCATCATGATGCCTGACAACAGCTTTTTCCCACGATACCAAAGCCAAGGCTAAACTCAAGGTCTGCTGGCTACTGCTATTGCATACTCTGATTCTAACAAACTAATTGGGTTAACCAAGTCGTTGAATTGTCTCTCAACGAGATTATTTAAAAAGTTATGGTTGGGAAATTGATATTAAACAGGCCTAACCTATTTCTTGTTTGTGTCCCACTAACCATTCCTGCAAGGTGGGTGAAACAAGATAGGCATACAAAATTTTGACGTCTTACCATAGAACAGACGATCTATTTTCAGTCTGCCATTGTAAATCTCCACAAGCTGCGGTATTAGTTCATCCACAGTAATTTTCACTGTTGTTTCATACAAAAATTGGGCTTCGTTGCCTTTTTTGATGCTAAGACGAACCATTTTCCCTGGCAAATTACATGAGACGGATGGTCGTACATTCGGCTTGAGAAAAATAACAATGCCCTAAAAATGTCCAAAACTCCCAAAGGTTACGCCAAATTTTTGCAAAAGTAAGTTTCAACTAACAACCTTTTTGAATTTGAAGAAATTGGAGTTAAGGATTATTTCAATATTCAGAAATGGAAAGTTCAAGCAACAAAGAAATAATAAGGTCCGATTTCCCTTCGAAGGGAATACCTCGACTACAATCATTGAAAAATCCCAATGGAGAAAATCTATTCACTTGGGACATTTCTGGGTTTTCTATCTGTTGCAACTTTTCCCCAGGCCACTTGCCATCTCCAGGGAAACAAGAATGTTTACGGGATACCAGAAATAATTCCCAGCTGGCACATCAACCAAGGTGTTGCCAAATATTTTGAGAGAAAGTCCGAAAATATGACCATTAAGAAATGAAAAAATGTGCCGAAATTTGCCAGAGTTTTCCAAATGAGGCCACTGATGAGCAAAAACAAAGTAAACTTGAAACAAAAATTGTTAACTTTAATGCATTTTGTTCTGATATTCGACAAAGCAGCCTAGTCCTTAAAACAGTACCGCAGAAAATAAAAAAAATTATGTATTCATTAATTTATTCGCCTGAATTAATAAATAAAAAAATTTTTCGTTAAATTTGATGCTTTTGATACGTACCAAAATCCCTAATCCCAAACGTTTTCATACTTTCCTTCACCTTCGTAGTATTTCTGCCACTTCGATGTTCTTTTAAAACTAAACATACACTCGTAATTCTCGAAATCACCGCAATACATATTTTTGAAGATTCTTTTAAACTTTAAAATCAATGAAGGTGTACAAAATATCCATACTTAAGCTAAAAACTGAATGTAAAGATCCTGTTGAATAAAATTCTAAATTTTATCATCATAAATTTTTTCTGGGGGTAAAGTTTCTCTTTTCACAGTGTGGATTAAATTGACGTTTTTCTCCAGTTTGAAGATTAGCTTTCAGTAATAGCAAAAGTATTTTTGATTTTTACGACCTCCTCAGTCACACATTATATGTTCTTGTTACAAAACCTTTCGACTTTACATGGAATGTAATTCATATATTTTTTAATTTCAAACTTATTTAGATAATTTAATTAAAAGTATCAAAGTATGCCAAAATGTCAAGACATAAATAATCAACAGCTTGCTAAAAATGTTAGCTTAGGTGAACTTTCTTCTCATCGTTATCTCCACCTTCTATTATCTCCTTTTTGCAATATACTTTGTAAGTGTTTAACCTGTTTTCAAGAAAAAAATAACACCCACTTTGCAATCACCCCAATTACTCTAGTTCAAAAATGACCCACAATCACACTTTTCTTACTATATAGTACTTACCTAAAGAGTTTTTCCCTCACTTCTTGTCATGGTCTTTCTGATATTTTTAGTGTTCTCATTTTCACTCAATGGTAAACGATCTTTTGAATACGTTTCTTTTCTCTAGTTGAATAAATTAAAACTGTTTTTGCACTGTTGTTTCAACACAGTTTTTGAACAGTACAAATCCCGAGGATTTCAAACTTAGCTATAAAATATTATTGGCTAATCGTCTAAATTTTTTGTCTTTTCATGAAAGATATATAATCAAGCCAACAATGTCACTCCGTTAATTTTGCAATATGTAATGGGCCTGGTAAAGACTCAGCGGTTCTGCGTTTAGTGATCGCTGGTCTGTCAAGACATTTAACCTGGCTGGTGAATGTACCATATCTATTCAAGTTCTCTGCTGTCTAAAGGGTTTTTAAGCACCTAGTGTTAGTACTTTTATTTATTACCACAACTGGAAGGTTCTCTGCATTGGCATTAGGTGGTATTAATTCAGTGAGTCAAATTTTACAAGTCCTTTTCTGAATAATTTGTTTGGTAAAAACATTGTGCAATTTTGTACAATTGATATATCATCAAGCCAACAATGTCACTCCGTTAATTTTGCAATATATTTCGAAGTTAATACTTCATCTTCAGGCTACAAGGTAAAAATACAAAAACAGTAAAACTGCTGAATACAATATTTCCTATCTCATGTCAACATCTCTCTGCAGTACACACAGCTCTAACGAAATCTAACACAGTGAATTCAAATCTTCAATCTTTTTGAATAAACTATGATAATTGAGAAACCTCCCTTGAGGGGCCTTGTTGACAAGTTAAATTTTTATGACTAATTCGCGGCTTTTGTACTCATCCTTTGTATTCAATATTGGTTTTATTTCCCGAATGAGTAATGCCTCTAATGTCATTAACTTGTGTTCCGACTTAGTCGACGTTGCTATTATTTCTGCATGATTGATTGATAGCTCCACGTTACAATTTTTAAAATGCTGTCCCACAGCTTTATATTTATGCTCCTTTACACGGGTTAGCAGATGTCGGGTGGTTTGTCCCACATAACACGATAGGCATCGCAAACAAGTAATTTTATATACTAAACCACTTTGCATAGGTTTTTCCATGGGTACTTTTAATGATGGTAGAACTGTTTTTATTTTCTTAATCGTACAGACAATTTTGCACGGTGCCTCAATGCGTTTCAACAAGCGTTCAAATTTCTCGGTCACCTTCCCTCGATATTGAAGAAAAATAAGTTTTTTCTCTGTTTTATCATCATTACTTTTTTCTTCTGTCGGTGGTTTTGGTTGATAAATCTTCTCCAGATTCTTCTCATTAATTTCATCATAAAATGATAGGGAGTACTGGTTGTTCTCCAGGAGGGTTTTTGCTTTGTCGAGGCTTTGGTGAAAGTTCTCCCACGTACTGCATGCAAAGTGAATCCTATACACAAGACCGGTGACTACAGAGCGTTTATACTTCATAGGAGCTAGTGAGTGGAAGTTCATGGTCAGCCCTGTATCCGTAGCTTTCCTGTACCACGTTGATGTTAAGTGTTCTCCTCTGTGTATGATACGCATGTCAAGAAATGGGATACTGCCATTTTGCTCCGTCTCCATGGTAAATTTTAGGTTGAGGTGGTAGTTATTGATCTCCAAAAGTTTGTCCTGAAGTTCGACAAAAATATAAAGGGCAAAACAAAACTGTATTCCCGGTACATGGATGATATCATTAGGGAAATTAGCAGAGAAAAAAATTGAGGACAAACTTGTGGAGATCAATAACATTTAATTAACATTTATTAACATCAATAAAATTTAACTTGTCAACAAGGTCCCTCAAGGTAGGTTTCTCAATTATCATAGTTTATTCAAAAAGATTGACGATTTGAATTCACTGCGTTAGATTTCGTTAGAGCTGTGTGTACTGCAGAGAGATGTTGACATGAGATAGGAAATATTGTATTCAGCAGTTTTACTGTTTTTGTATTTTTACCTTGTAGCCTGAAGATGAAGTATTAACTTCGAAATATATTGCAAAATTAACGGAGTGACATTGTTGGCTTGATGATATATCAATTGTACAAAATTGCACAATGTTTTTACCAAACAAATTATTCAGAAAAGGACTTGTAAAATTTGACTCACTGAATTAANATTCAGCAGTTTTACTGTTTTTGTATTTTTACCTTGTAGCCTGAAGATGAAGTATTAACTTCGAAATATATTGCAAAATTAACGGAGTGACATTGTTGGCTTGATGATATATCAATTGTACAAAATTGCACAATGTTTTTACCAAACAAATTATTCAGAAAAGGACTTGTAAAATTTGACTCACTGAATTAATACCACCTAATGCCAATGCAGAGAACCTTCCAGTTGTGGTAATAAATAAAAGTACTAACACTAGGTGCTTAAAAACCCTTTAGACAGCAGAGAACTTGAATAGATATGGTACATTCACCAGCCAGGATAAATGTCTTGACAGACCAGCGATCACTAAACGCAGAACCGCTGAGTCTTTACCAGGCCCATTACATAACCTGCTGAGCATGAGGGAATGAACATTCGAGATTTGTTTCACAACTTTCACAACGTTCAAGCTGTTTTTGGTAAACATAAGAACATAGACATAATCTTACTGTCAGAAACACACATTTCGTCTTGTTGTTGCAACAACAATCCGAAGCTTTACGAAATTCTTGGGTACACCTTTATTTACAAAAACCGAGAAAAAAACAGCATCATGAGGCGTTTCTGTGTCTATTTCAAATAAATTTCAGTGGAGAAGGAGGAAAAACCTAGACCTAGAATTTAGAGTGTATTTTTGTAGAAATACAAAATAAAAATACTAAACCATTTGTTGTTGGTTGTATGTACAGACCCCGTAATGGATCGAAATATCAACCGAAAAACTTTAATGTGTTGTTTAAAACTTTGTTCATTAAAATCAGTGAATTGAAGTGGGAAATTATTTTAATGGGCGATATAAATGCAGATTATCCGAAACCAACACATTGTAAAGAGCTGAAACAAATAATATCCACCACGGGATTTGAACAATTAATTACAAAAGCTACCCACGTGACGCAGGAATCGTCAACTTTGATAATGTAATTGTTGTAAACAAATGGGAGAACATAACCTTTTCACACGTCTACCCTATTGGAATAAGCGATCATGATTTAATTGGATGCGTGCACAAACAAAATCACCGAAAATACCCTCCTCGTACAATAACGTGTAGAGATTATACCAAATATGACCAAAGAATCAATGTATACTGAACTATTATCATTTGATTTAAACGACTTATACGAATGTAATGACGTCAACCGTTGCTGGAGTATACTGAAAAACAAACTCTTTCTTGTTTAAAACAAGCATACACCGATTATGACAAAAACAGTTAAAGGAAAATTTTGTCCGTGGTGATCTGCCGAACTGAAAGGAAAATGAATTTAAAAGACCGCCTTCTTCGTAAACCCCCCCAGACAAATGAAACAGTTGATTGGAATAGATACAAACAAGCTCGAAACAAATGTAACAATGCTTTACGAACTGCAAAGCAAAAATTCCATCAGAATTTGCTCACTGAATCAAAAAATACTCCAAAAGCCTTTTGGAAGACTATTAAATCATTATTTCTATCAAATAATGATAATGCAACATCACCTACAGAACCAGAAATAAAAGGTGTTAATGATGTCACTCAGCACTCGAATGCTGAAACTTTTTGTCACTTCTTTTCAAATGTTGCAAAGCAGCTGAAATGTATTTCCAACCCCTTACGAGACTTTACACGGAGAATACCGGCGATGTCGAAAAGGATTACAACAAAAAGGTTTAAGTTCAAGTACGTAAGCAAGCTATTTATCGAAAAAAACCTACGAACTATGCAACGAAACAAGGATACTGGAGTGGATGATATACCAACAAATCTACTAAAGGACAATGCTGGTATAATTTCGAAACCACTAATGTACATAATTAACCTGTCACTCTCTACAGGTGTTGTCCCAGATGAATGGAAAGTAGCTCGTGTAACACCTATTCACAAATCAGGTACCAGATCAAAAGCAGATAATTATTGGCCAATTTCGATTCCCCCTCTATCTCTAAAATCCTAGAGAAAGCACTACAGAAACAGCTGATGAACTATCTAGAAGATAATAAACTACTTTCCGACACACAGTTTGGATACAGAGCTAGCAACAATAGAGTTAACAACAACACTTTTTACTGATTGTATAAGAGCAGCAGGTGATAAGGACTGTTTAACCATTGCAGCCTTCATCGATCTGTTTAAGGCCTTCGATACCATAAGCCACAGCACCTTAATCCAGAGACTTAGGGACTATGGTGTGAGAGAAAATGAGCTTGAATGGTCCTATCATGTTCCTGATTTTCTTTGATGATTTTAACCAAATACTTAAGAACTCTAGTGTCATTAAATTTGCTAATGATACCGTGATTTACGCGTCTGATAAAAACATAGACTCAATGGAAAGTAAGCTAAACGAAGACTTTGTCAGAATCCATGAATACCTAAAAGAAAATAAACTGATTATAAACTTAAAGAAATCGAAAATGGAAGCTATGCTATTTGGTACGAGTCACAGATTGAAAAGTAACAACCAATTGAGTTTGAAATACGGTGACAACACAACCAACAATACGACATCGTACAAATAACTGAAAACAACACTCGATAACCATCTCAATCTGGGAGAGCAGTTCGAGAAGGCTTACAAAAGAGCTTCAACTCAAACAAAGTTACTTTCAAAAATTCGCAAATTTTTGACTCCAAATGCATCAAAATCTATTGTCAAATGATTTTGAACATGACTGAGACACAAACAAAGAAACTAAAATCATTAAGTGAAAGAGTGAATAGTGTCTCAAAAGACTTGACAAAAGACTTTACGAAAGAATTTAAAAAACATGCTGCAGTTGTTGTTCAAAAATGCATTGATGGTAGCATTTGTCCAAATTTTGAAAACTCTTTTAGATTAAGAACACATACTGCAAATACACGGAACAATGGTATTTTTATAGAACTTCCACACTGTAGGACTAAATTCTCAAGGTCGGCATTCTATTTCATGGGAGCAAGAATATATAATTGCCTCCCTATCCACCTAAGAAATCTTGAGAGTGATAAATTTTTTATTCAATTAAAAGTTTTTTAGTAACCTTGTATATATTTTAGAAGCATATATGTATTTCATTGCTTTTGTATTCTCAGTTTGTGTAAATATCCTTTCTACCAGATTAGTTTGCACATACTGTGAATACAATGGTAATTATCAAACTTTTATCTATTTTATTTATTTCTGGATAATTTTTTTAATTTTGTTTTTATTCTCTTTCCATTTTTTATTGTCACAGGACAGATTTTTATAACAGTGCAAGAGCACTGAAATGTTCATCCTGTTTATATATTCAGAATAAATAAATAAATAAATCTCCATTAAATGGTCGGTCGATATTTTGTGGCAGCAAAGAATTTCAACTAATTTCAACTTCAACTAATGGCTATTTTTCTTTTCACCTCTCTAGGAATCACACAAGTTTCATTAATACTGCATCAAGCAACAGTCACAGCTTATGTGAAAAATATATCTAGCCAAAAAGTACTGAAATTGTCAAACTTTGATTCGAAAGATTTTCAAAGAATAAGGATTAATATTTTTTAAAGTAAAAGAAAATTATCTTTTAGGAAATATCTAAACAATTTAAGTATGTGTCATAAATACAAGAACAAGAAATTCGACTCGTTACGACAACTTGACTATAAATTAGTACGTCGAAGGTAGAGAAATAATGCCAATACTTTTAGGACAGTAAGATTAGTATTGAGTAGTTTGTGACAGAATTAAATTGATTCTAAGTATATGAAAGATAGCCAAGAAAGTGAAGTACGAATTGAAGCACTTTGTTACTGATTCAGAACTACAGCAGTGATACAAACTCGCAGTCAAAAACAAATATGAAAAATTGTCAGAAGACGGCAATGTAGTGAGGTATGAAAATTTTATAGAAACCAACAGGCAAGACATAAAAAAATTGCTCCCCAAGATAAGAAAAAGGAAAAAACCGTTCAGGACATCAAGCGCCAATGTAGTAACACCCTGCCAGTCAGTTCAGGGAGCGCAGAGCCAGTATGAAGTCACCAATACTACAGTTGATAAGGAAGAGTGGTCTCAAGGACTAAGAAAATGTTATCAGGTGTTCATGTACGATATAGTGAGGGAAGAAAAACTTGAGCCACAAATACAGAGCATCGAAGCAAGGTAAGGTTTTCAAAAGTACAGCAAAGCCTGGAAGACAGTAAATGAAACCACTAACGGAATAAGATTTCAAGGTCAAGTAGCTGGATCAAGCCCAGAAGAGCTAATGAGCACATGGTTCTCTTATTTCAAGAATCGCCTTGGAAACCCACCTGAAGGTGAAAATGCAGATAAAAAAATTTCAAAAGTTTTTGAATAAGTCGACATTAGAGGTAACTTGTTCTAGATAATAGAGTTTAGAAGACTTAAATCTTTATTAAGCATTGGGAAAGCATATGGCGCAAACGCATCTCTCCTGACTATTTTAGGCCATGTGACTTGGTAGACATATCTTTTGATTTCTATAATGAAGCCCTAGTCAATAACGACAAACCTGATCTGCGATCGTTCTTGAATGTTATTCCTGTTCCAAAATCTCGAGAGGTGTTTAAGACCGACAACTTTCCAGGAATAAGCCCAATCTATATTATTGTAAAAAGGTACAAAATTGAGAGGAATTAATTGCATTATTGAGAGGAAAAATAAGGCCTGGAAAGACGAAGATTTGGTTTTATTATTACTCTGCGAAAATCACAGACATCCAAAAGACGGACTCGCATATTTAGTCTTGGCAGAGGACATCACTCTATTACCAGATGAGATTGAACAAGCTAAGAAATTAAAGCTCGGAGTAGAGAGACTGCACTAATGTGACCTTTGGGCTAAACGCTGAGAAAACTAAGTCATTAGATAATATAAAAGAATCCAGGTCCTTACAAACACTGAGTTAGAATAGCGGAATAACTTCAAATATCTTCAGTCGTGAGTGGATAATTTAGATTAGAACATTACTTTAAGGGAAGCGCAGGCCCTAAAAGCCCTGAATGATCTGACAAAGATATGGACCTTCAGTATTAGTACAGCCAAGAAAATCAGAGTCTTGAAAGCAAGCATTAAATCAATTTTATCTAATGGATATGAGTGCTAGATCTTCACACAAACACAAGAGAAATAACTTGATGTGACTTACACCCAAATGCTTCGTAGAGCCTTGAGCATGCAGTGGAGTAGCCATACATCAAACAAAGAATCACACAATAGTCAATGATAAGATGCATCCCACAGAATGTAACTTGCTGGCTGTAGGTACCCCCAACCACAACTCAGTACACAACAAATTGTTTTATAGGAGCCTGAACACGGAAACAGAAAGACCAAACACAGCCTTAACTGATATACTGAATAGAGACAGGGAAGGGAGGTAAGTGATACTGCAGAATTAGCTTCATTAATGACAAACAGGGAAGTCTGGCAAAAGAAAGTAATCACCAAGTTTCAGCCGACCAGTTGAGCGAATGAGTGAATGAGTGAGTGAGTGACTGACTGACTAACTGAGGATGTGAGGAAGTGTGTTATCTTAGATTTGGAAGAAGAAGTTTTCAGTTCGAAACGCCAGAGAGGTCCCAGAATGTAATGCACCCAATTTGTTTCTAAGCTGTAAGTGGCATACTACTGAGTTTGTTCTTGTTTTCGGAAACAGAACTGGGAGAGGGAAGAAATCAATAATTATTAAAATAAAGGCAAGTAGCCCTCTGGACTAAAGTGACTTTTGGTCTTGCTTGGGTCAAAGTTCCTAGAAAAAAGTGTATGGGGTCTTCAAATATCCACAGATTTTTCAGTCTGTGGCCATTTTAAGAAAAAAAATCCAAGAATTAAGACCATAATAATTTCATACCCCAAAAAAAGAAACAAAATTTGATAGCAACAAACAATTTTAATGGTAATTTGAATCTTATCATTAATAACAACTTTGATGCCTTTGCTACTGAGTGTCATTTTCAAGTAATTTCGTTAGCGGAACTAAAACGGTCACCTATTCTTCAAAGAAAATTATGCTGTTGATATAATACAAAGAATATTAGTTTTTTATGTCTGATTTAGTTACATTCTCCCAAAGAGAAATTTTTCCATTTTTGTGAAATAAGATATGATTATCCTAAATATTATGTAACTTCAATAGTGATACTTCCCAGTTTCCCTACTTCTAGTTTGTTTCTGTTTCTATAATTGAAAAATAATTGCGTTGAAAAATAATGACAAAAAAACTCTGAAAATAATTGACTCTAAACATGGTTGTAGATGTAAGAGCTTTATCATGTCTTGAGTTGTAAGCTTTTTCTGAGCTACGTTTCGAGAGATAATTCTCCCATCGTCAGCTTCTTTTTCAACTTGCATTTCACCTATGGGCGTTTAGAGAACCAGCCATGGTAAAACTAGTCTATTCCAAGACCTACATTACCCCTCGACAACCATTTAAGAAATCTTGTCTTGATCAGGAGTTAAAGCTTATTGGTGAGTATGTTTAAATAACAAACGTGAAGTATGGAGGGTAAAATATACCCTTGCTAATATCCGTAAGAGAGCTCGAGAGTTGTTGACTTAAGCAGATAACGACACAAAACGTCTCTTTGAAGGAAATGCCCTCCTAAGAAGACTTGTTAGAATAGATGTGTTAGATAAGGGTAAAATGAAACTTGATTATGTTTTGGGTCTTACAGTAGAGGATTTCTTGGAAAGAAGACTGCAGACACAGGTTTTCAAGCTAGTGTTGGCCAAATCCATTCATCATGCCAGAGTTCTCATCAGACAGAGGCATATAGGAGTAAGAAAGCAGCTTGCTGATATTCCCCTGATTTGTGGCACGTCTGGGTTCCCAAAACCAGATTAATAATGCAATGGATGTGACATTTTCCTCCCTGCCATGGTATTTAAAGAAACAAATTAGATGGAATTTTAGTAGCATGTTATGCAAAATCCATTTGTAAAGGTAAATTGATTAGTAATGAATTTTGGCAAGCAATTCTAGATGTAACCTCATTTAGCGTAGCTTGGAAAAATTATATTTGAATAAATAATAATGCTTCTTTCTCTAATATGAAGCATCGTATGATTATTACAACAAGACTAGTTTGGAAAATAACAAAATAAAACACGAGTAATCGGAATTAAATTCATCTCAAAATACAATTTGAGTGTATTTATTTTTCAATGGTGGATTACAAATAGAATTGAATATTATCCTTGAACTTCCAAGTGCCACTAACAAAATATTTTTGTTACATTGGCAATTAAAGGAATACAATGAAATAATGATAAGCAAAATTCCCTTTTCACTGACAGGATCCTATGTTGGACTTGAAGCCATCGACTAGAGCGCTCCATTTTTCAACCTCTTCAGGCAAGTCATATCCATCATTTTCCATGGAGGAAAACAAAGTAACAGCACTCTGCAAATATTAAAGAAACGAAATGGAAAACATAATTAAATCAAGCATAAAATATGATTAGACAGAGAAATACTAATCAACCTCAGCTACAAGTGGATTCCTAAAATACATTTATGCAAGAGCCTGATTTCTCATTGAGAAGTGAAAACGAAATTGACACTTCTGCACAATTTATTAAAAATCAAGGAAATTCTTGTGAAAAAATGGAAACCCATTCAAGAGGTACACATTTATGACCAATACCTTATACTTGCAATCATACTGTACACATGCGTGAAAAAGGCTCACTCGTTCGGCTGAATGAAACTAAAACAAGGTAAACAAGAAATTCTACCATTACCAAGGGGACAGAGAACTGCAGGATTAGCAAAGGTACACCTACATTCAAATAGGCAAATTTGTATTGTTTTAGAACTTTTAGACCATGCTTGTGGAACTCCTTGCTTTTATAAAAATTAGCACTCATAGATTCATTTTATGCGTATCAGAATTCTTTCTATATTTTGAATGAAATCATTATTAAGTCAAAAAGTTCTTCTTTTTTGATATTATTGGAGAAACAGTTGATGGAAATGATAACTTTATTCTGAAAGTTACAGGGTAACTACTGTAGTTTGAACCCAAGGTCCTGTAATACTTGTTGCAATTGATTTGATTGAAATTTACAAGAAGGTTAAGCCAGTGGGCAACTAAAAAGGTGACTCCACAGATCAATTTCCTTCCAAAAATATAAGGCTTATTAATAATAATAGGAATGAAAGATATTAGCAAACATGGTTAATGATTGATGGTAAACGTTTGTATTGAATGTAAACATTGATTAGAGTAATGATCATAAGTAACTTCACTAAGATTTTGTAACAAAAGCTGATGATACATCTTAAACAAGCTAATTTGAATATTCTTCAAACTGAAGGGTATTCTTAAATTTAAATAATACATCTGATAAGACCTATTTTTTAATTTTTTTATGTCAGATGAGATAAAATTATTGCAAATTTTGCTAGAAATGTATGATATAAGACTTGTGCTCGCGATATTTGTTCAATGAATGAATTAAAATTTGCTGTAGTGATATTTGCATCACTTAAATATGTTATTTATATGGAGTGTCTTTAAATATGAAAACTTACTCACTCCTGACCTTAATTAATATGGAAGAAGTTTGACAGTTACCAAAATATAATAGTAGCAAGTCCACTTAACCCACAATGTATTAAAAATAATAATAATAATACTACCTCTTTGTGGGTCTTTTGCATAACAAAAAACAGTAGATTTGTACAATTTTAAAAGGTTTTCTATTTCTTGGTTTGGACACAATTACCATTAAACAGTTAAAAAAAGGAAAGACGAATTTACCAATTTTTGCACAATTAGATACTATTATGATAATATGCGAGAATACAAAACTCGACTTTAGATCACCAGATGGTGAAACGAAAACCTTTGACCCTTAAGAGGAAGTTTTGTAAGAAGATAAGAGAGCACAATTTTTGTTTGTACTATGTCTAGACTATGTCCCATCTGTGGATACATGTAGTGACGTAAGACTTTACCGATACAACCCCAGAGGAGGAAGACATCTGAGTAGCGGACTCAGTATTGTTATATGTTCGTCTTCATGCACTCTTGCCAAAAGACTGGGAAATAGGATAAGCGATACCTACACTCGAATGCTTTGTGTTACTTTAAACATTTCGTTGAAACAACTTTACACTGAAAAACAACTGTGTGGTAAAGCTCTATGACTACGATATGGTAGGATATGGTAAGATATGGTGGACACTGCTGGTGAACTAAGAGTGAACTTGTTAGTGATCTTCTTTTATGGTGATCGCAACATGGAAAAAAAACTTGTAGGGTGACCATCAATGACCTACTGCCTGGACCAAATGTGTGAGAATACTAGCTTCTCAACAGGAGACTTGGCATCTCTAATGCAGGATCGTGAAAAGTGGAGAAGAAGGGTCTTACTTATACTTGGGATTAAACGACACGGTAAGGTAAGGTTGCTTAGTTGCATACTATACTGAATCATCACTAGAAATATATTATTATGAAAATACAAAACAGGAATTCTGTAAAATTTTGTTATCTTTCGTTCTTGACTTGAAAAGTAGAAAAAATCCGAACATGAAAGGCAATGATATGCATGGAAACTAAATTAGTTCTTACAATTACAATTTTTTATATTAAAAATGTCCAAATTCAACCCAATATGACGATAGAATAAACAAATAATAAAATCGGCAGCTCGATACTTCAAATTAATTTTTGAACTTTTTTTTTTCACCTGTTAATACATCGGAAATGTTTGCTTGTTGATTAAGATGTTTCTCAAGAGTTAAATCAAGCTATGGATGAAATAAAATTGCTTGTTTACATTGGCAAGTAACTTTTTCTTTCTTTCTTTGCTTGTTTTCAATAACATGAAAATATCATTCTAAAAATTGTCTCAAAATTAATTTAAGATAAAAATCGAAAACTTATAACATACTTCAACTTGACAAACTTATTTAAAATATTTTCTTATTTTCTTATTATAAATATTTATGAGATCTTTTATGAAATATTTAAAGAGCATACTACTAATAAAAAATATTTACAGCATAGAAAAGCAGAGAATCGCTTACGTGATGGATTTTGTTAATCTGTGCCTGATAATCATAATTCGAATTGATCCTCGATCGTTTTATAACTTGCTGTCCACAATCTTTTAGCTTATGCAGGTACGTATTAATATCCTTTGCACCTTGAGACTTTAAAACATAATTTAACTGTGCTTTGAAATTTTTAGTTCCAACTCTTTGTGACTTTTTAAGAAGTGCGTCATTTACCTTTGCATATTTTTCTGATCCTACAAACCAATACAGTGAAAATCTTTATTTTTCAAGAGCAATAAATCTGATTTTACTTGCGGTAAAATATCTCTCTAATTAAAAGTACGGTTTAAGGCAGAGGCAGAGAAAAATAAGGACGAAGATCGGACAGAGATCGGTGGGGATCGGTCAGAGTTTGGCAGAGATCGGACAGAGATCAGGTAGAGATCACATTTTATCTTTCCACATTTTTAAGGAATAAAACTAATCCAATCGATTCTATTATATGATAAACCTAATTCATATCTTTAAAGCCATATTGCATTAAATGTGTCAACTTAATACACTAAAATTGCACTACCCATAATCTCTATTACTTGGAGACAAATTATATTTACGAAGTAAAATGTAAGCAACACGGAATAAAAACCTACAGAAAATAAAGCAGTTAAATTGTACAGAGCAATTGGTGATTGTGCATTTCCCATAAGAACAAAAATGAAAAGGAATTAATTGCAAATAAACAATTAACTGCGCAAGTAATTTGCTAATTCATAGGTTAAAACTTCGGTAGACAATGTTTCATCTACCCAATTCTCTTTCGTCTACAAAAATCTTCATTACCACAGGCCTAGTCATGTAGTATGTAAATTATAGTAAGTTCATGTTCAAAAAAAATTAAGAAGAACCTAATATCCAAAAGTTTTATCTTTGTGACCAAATTTTAACAAAAATGAATGTCACTTAATAAATTTTGACTTTTTTCTTCTCCACTACTATTGACCGATCTAAGAATATATGTATATATTACTTGGTTGAAATGCTGGCCTTTATTGAAAAAAGCTTTTAGACCAGCTAGATTTGGATAACAACGAAGCAGAATCGCCAGAATCGCAGAGTCCCATTATTAATAATATTGATAAAGAACACAAGTGTGAGGCAACTATTCTCTTGTTATTTCTAGTGATTGATTTGGAATAACAGCAAAAACTATGGCCAATACAAACTTTTTAAAGTAGCAGTGGCCAAAAGATTGATTTTCAACTGACTATGATTGAGGTTCCTGGTTTGACCACTAATGCCAACTGAATTAATTATAATATATTACTAGGAACCTCTATAGTGACATGATAGTAACAATTATCTGAAAATTGTTGTTGCTGCTGGAGCTCTCCTTGTCTCTCTCTCTGTGTAAATCTATCTATCTATCTATCTATCTATCTATCTATCTATCTATCTATCTATCTATCTATCTATCTATCTATCTATCTATCTATCTATCTATCTATCT
>RDPX01000438.1:423933-438874 GCA_003991215.1 Morbakka virulenta | reverse complement strand
TGTGTGTATGTGTGTATGTGTGTATGTGTGTATGTGTGTATGTGTGTATGTGTGTATGTGTGTATGTGTGTATGTGTGTATGTGTGTATGTGTGTATGTGTGTATGTGTGTTTGTTTGTTTGTGCATTTGTGTGTCTATATGTGTGTGGGCTAGCAACTCCATATGTGTACATCCATAGTACTGACAAATGTTTTCCCCATTAATTACACTTCCGTTTCTTGGTATACTTTACAGAAATGTTTCTAGCAGAGTATTCCATAGGCTTTCATTGCGACTATCATCATTTTACGGAATACTCATCAATCAGCAGACTGAGTACCTTTACAGAAAATTTCCCAAATACTTTTATTCTTAATATGTCAATCATGCTAAAGCCTGTTATGTCCTTCACATTTCCAGAGAAAGGTATTTTCAGGATTTTCTTTTTGCTTTTTCTCGCTGTACACAGCTTCACTTAGAAGGTTTTTACCCTAGTCGTTTCGCCATCTAACAGGTCCTGCAAGTCAAGTTTATGGTTTTTTACAGTTTAAAACTGGCTTGTTTTGTCTCTTTTTCCCATTCTCCTGGATATTGGTGCATCCTCAATGTTTGTAACACTTGTTATTGTGGAATATGTTAACTCCATCTGAAGAAAACATAACCAAGCATGTTACCACAATAAGGCACAGAGAAGAGAATCCGATTCGTAACTAGTGTATAAATTGTGCATTGAATTGTAAAGAAATATGATACAAAAATGACTACAATTAAAAGATTACATGAGCTTCAATGTAGTCCTAGCTGCAGTGAAGCCCAATAAGAATTGCAAAATCACATTGCTTTTATCTAATTCAATACCTCACAATGTCAAAATATTTCGATCTGTAGCTAGTCAAAAGCTTTATTCATACTTGCCAAAACAACTTATTACACATAAAATGAAAAAGGTATTTGGAATACCCGATATTTTTATATTTGAATAGTACTAGATCCTCCTTCTTTTTACCTTTTGTTGGGAAAATCTGATTTGTGAACAAAGAATTTTGAAATTATGTACAATTTTAGGGCAATTTCTTGTGTTAAACATTTTTTCTTAAAGTCTTGTATTATTATCTTCCAAATTATGTTTATTACCCTGCACAAATCAGGCAAAAAGTTGGTAGTCCTCCTATGAAGGAGGAAGGGGAAAGAAAAAGAAAAAGGGTCAGACAAACAACAAGGATATTGAAAAATGGGTAACACCTTACCCAAACAATTAATGCTACTATTATCTTTACAAAATCTGTTTGAATGACATGAAAAATAAAATTAAGTTCTGAACATGGGCTATCTAAATAACAGTCCTGGGTAAAAGGCAGAGGGAGGGAAGAGCTTGAGAGGAAAACTGAATATTTTGAGACAGAGCAGAAGCTCCACTGACCTTTTAATTGATGCAAAGATTAACAAAAATTAATTATTAAAGTGTAAAGGTTTTCAATTTTACATTAAATGAAAACAATGATTAGTTCAAAGTTCCACCTCATACTTCAAACCAAGGTTATAAAACTTTTAAATTACAACAAGAACTTTCTGGAATGATAGGTAGTTCATTTTAGATAGACCGTAGACTGTAGTCCGTAGACCGTAGTCCGTAGACCGTAGACCTTAGACCGTAGACCATAGACTAATTAAGTATAACAGTTGGTATTTTGTCTTCCTGCTGTAAATGCAATATTTGTAGTTTTACTTACTAACTTAGTTTATTTGATAAAACATTGACAGTATCAAATGGCCAATTAACCTTGGAGAGGCAATAACGTTATCTAAATAAGAGAATTACAATCTCTCTTACCCTGCTTCTTTACTACTTAACTCCCTTGATTTTCTGTCAACACCTGCTATCTTTGGCTCACTTGCAGACACTTTATGCTGCAAATCTTTGGTTGCAAATTTCTTTTTTACTGTGTCGTCGGCTACTTTCTGTTGTGAGTCTGATCCTATGCAGGCCCTTCCTTTATATTGTAGAGTACTTCCAAAAATTCTACATTTCAAATCCATCTGGAAACATGCACCAGATGCCAGTTGTATGTCGGCCTTCAAACACAGATAATCTACCACAACTGCTTCTACATATTCAAGAAAGAAACACGTTTTTTAGGAGTGGCATACAAACTATATTTTTAACTGTATTAAGACACATTGTCGTTGCATTGTCAGTACGTTCTACATTATCTCATTCACATATCTAAATTTTAGTTTTACTTTCTTTTTTTTTCTCTTCTAATTATTTCTTAATAGAGTTCATTAAATGAATTTTTCATGTTTCTGAAAATTTATTAAAAAAAGTATCCTATGATTTAAACTTGTTTGTTATGAAATTCCTTAAGATATCAAAAATTTTCTGCTATTGTTTTTAAGCCAATTTGGTAAAAACTTTGGACGTTACATTACATGTAGTCCATCAACTATACAATATTTTATGAATTATTTGGTTAATTAAAGAAATTTAACTGGTTTAAGCTAAAATTTGATGACATAATCAATACGTTTGTTCGATGTAATGCGGAATTCTTGAAAAGCGGTGTTCTTTAAAATGAGGGGCCACATTACTAAATTCCCACAAGCAAAAAGGTTTTCTGAACTATGCTGACCTGATTAATACCTCATCTTGTGTGCCAAATGTTACTGAATAAATACATATCTACCTATCTACCTACCTATCTATCTATCTATCTATCTATCTATCTACCTATCTTTCTATCCATCTATCTATCTATCTATCTATCTATCTATCTATCTATCTATCTATNTTTGATGACATAATCAATACGTTTGTTCGATGTAATGCGGAATTCTTGAAAAGCGGTGTTCTTTAAAATGAGGGGCCACATTACTAAATTCCCACAAGCAAAAAGGTTTTCTGAACTATGCTGACCTGATTAATACCTCATCTTGTGTGCCAAATGTTACTGAATAAATACATATCTACCTATCTACCTACCTATCTATCTATCTATCTATCTATCTATCTACCTATCTTTCTATCCATCTATCTATCTATCTATCTATCTATCTATCTATCTATCTATCTATCTGTCCATCTATTTATCTATCTGTCTATCTATCTGTCTACCTATCTACTTTTCTATCTATCTATCTATCTATCTATCTATCTATCTATCTATCTATCTACCTATCTGTCTACCTACCCTTATAGTTAAGTAGATTTACATATAAAGATATATGGCATTACAATATTAGTAAACGTTATAACAGGATAAATTTGTAACGGAGTCCTGAATTTATATAATAATCCCCAAACAATACTTACTACTTCCAAATTTAACCAACTCCTTCGCAAGGTATGTTCCCAACTTGACAGCAGACTTTACAAATGACAGTACTCCTTTGGCAAAATCAATTACATAACTTGCAAACCCAATGACTCTGTGAGCGGCAGAGAGAGCATAATCTGCCACCTTTGTGAGGCCAAGTAAGAACTGGAATATAAAAAAAACACATTTGCATAAACAAATAGTTCTATATGTCAAAATGTTCCAGGCATAGCATCCGGTCCCGAGTTTTGAAAAGTAACAAAAAGACAACATTAAAGTAAGAAAGTCAAAATTCATCTGTGTAAGTGTATCCGGTCTTTTTTTTCTTTTTCATATTTTATTCTCTTTTTACTAACGACCATCTCAGAGATGTAAAGTAATTTTTGCGATATTGTACCTTTTTTCTGGCATTTCCTTCGCAACTGTTGACAATTCTTTTTCTGTTACTCCTTTGGTTGGATAGGGGTAGCCTACCCCTCCCTTTTTTCTTTTTGGATTTCATGCCTTGTTCCAAATTTTACATTATTTTCCACTATCCTGAAGGTGGTCGAGACTTTTTCAAAGAAACAACAGTGCTCACCCTCTTCATCTGTGCCTTTAGTGGCACATACACAATCAATTATATTGCGCAAGTCTGGTTGCACAATATAATTGGCAATGTAAAGTTGTTCACACATAGGTCAATATAACTGACACTTTAATTGCGCAAACCAGGCTCAATTTGTTCTTGCAATCTGCTGAAAAAGTATGGAAGATTTTGATCCAGAAATCGATGTGGTTGTTGCTCTTGCTGTAGTAGAGGAAACCGATGTTCCAAAAATGAACATGCAAAATGGTCAAAAGATTGTTTTCTGCGTTCAACGTTTGGACATACCAACGTGAATTGAGACATAATGAGCCAAGTGATCTTAAAAACTGTCTTTTGGGATGTTGAGTCCTGCAAATTGTGCAATTAAATAGCATTGCACAATAAAATATCAAGCAGAAATTGATTCACTCAATACAATTGTACAATTTATCAATATGGCACTATGTTTATAGATGTGAACCGGTTACCCTCACGTCTTGTTTACTTTGCGGATATCCATCTTTCAGCAAATACCTGCTGTGAAGCGGACATCTCTCTGTTTACTCAATATAAATATTTTGACTTGTGGTTATTTTTTCATCAATTTTTTTGTCAAGAGCTTTCTTCTAGTCACTGAAACGAAAATATTTCGGTTTAGTATCTGACTTTGACGGTGTCATTTATGCTCTCTTCTCTGCCTATTGGAGTTTTCAAGGATTAACCGGTGGACGTCATTAAATGATTCTTGACCCTAGTGACCCCCCCCCCGTTTGCCACTGTTTACCAGGGTAGACGTATGAGAAAGATCCATTTGTGAAAAGACCAGTATTTCTTATGAACATTTTACGCTTTCTCAGAATTGATTCCTCTTTAGGGTTTCTGGTTTTATACTCAAAATAATGCCAGAGCTCAATCGAATCTGCTTTTGTTTTAAAGCAGCGAGTTAAGTCTAAGCCTCTCGACGTCAATTTTTTTTTCGGGAATGCATTAAATCATTCCTTTTATCCTCCCTCTAAGGTTCTCTTTTTCTACTGAAGGATAACACAATAATGTTTTGTGTTATAATATAAAGTCTAGTATTTTTCATTAAAATAAAAAAAGTCTATTTGGGCTTTATTTCCCGAATGAGTAATGCCTCTAATGTCATTAACTTGTATTCCGACTTAGTGGACTGTGCTATTATTTCTGCATGATTGAATGATAGCTCCACGTTACACATTTTTAAATGCTGTCTCACGGCTTTATATTTATGCTCCTTTACACGTTTTTTCGTTATAGCTGTGTATACTGCAGAGAGATGTTGACATGAGATAGGAAATATTGTATTCAGCAGTTTTACTGTTTTTGTATTTGGGCTTTGACCACTTTTACCATTTCGTCAAGTCTGGACACAGAATGAATTGTTTCATTTTTTCCATGCAACGTAGAAACTTGTTTCATCATCTTTGGATGCCTGATCATTCACCCTTTTCTCAAGACATTAATAACTCCTCTTCATCTCTTTCCCTTTGTCTGTCAGAAAGCTTAATAGTAATTAATAGTAAACTCGGTATTTTCTGTAATCTTTGTTATTACACTTGCTTTTAGCTTTGGATTTTGAGGTATCTCTTCTTCCCTTTTCATAGCAACCCCTGAAAAAAGGAGTGGCATAATATTGCGTGAACACCTTGCACAAAAAACGGTTCGTTTTGCTATTATTTCTATTCATTTTTTAGTAGCTGGCTTTTCACATTTATTCCAAGTATACAGCTATTTCCTCTAGGAATTCTCACCAAAATGAAATAAATATATATGGGAGTTCAAGAAAACATAAATAAATTACTGCTTTTGGATTTGTCTAACTAAAATAACTAATACGTCAATTTTATTTAAAAATTTAAAAACAAACTTGTTTAAATTTAAAAATTTGCTATAACCGTTTAATAAAGCAAAAAAAATATATGAAGAAATATGGAGAAATAAAAAAAACATGATCCATTAATACAAAACATGCATAAACTGTAATCGTTTCAGGAGAATATTCAGTTTCTATGAATAAATATAGCAGCAGTACTTAGAGGTAAAAACTAGAAATTTCAAAGCTATAAATTTCTCAAAAATGAGGTGCCTGTCAGTAGAAATATTTTTGTCTCATCTTTTTTATTTCTCTTTCAAGAACCATTTTATTAAGTCTAAGAAATTCAACAATGACCGATATGACCTATTAAAATTGGTAATAAATAATATTTTAATGACTAAGGTAAATTACTAATTCTTCAGTTTTACACTAATAAAAAGGTCCTATACTACAGCGATGTCCTGAAATAAAGATATACTAACAATTACATTATGTCACTTATCATTCGGCTAGCATGTTTTATACATGTTTGAAAACGTGTAAAAACTGTCATTTAAGGAAAAAATCAATCCAGTGAGCATCTACGTTTCGATTCACACTATGATGTTGTAATGTTGTTAACATCCACTGTTTTATCATTTGTGTTGTGTTCTTTCTCTGATAAAAGTTAGGATTAACTTGCAAGGGGAATATTATGCATTCCTTTTTAAAAAAAAATATGAAGTAAATAATACCCGAAGTGATTCCATTGCCCGTGCAATTAAAGATGATCTGTTTTAGTTGCAATTATCACTGCAAAATTGAAAAGAACAGATAGACATATGATGGTGCAACAATCATCATCAGGAACGGATAGCTTGATCTCCAGCAGCTCTGGCCCTCTTCACCAGCTTTCTCCAGATTTGCAATACTCACCCTTGTATTTAAGGGTCTTTTGGGTAATAAAAAAGAGTTGAAAACTGAAACCGATAGTTGAAGGGTTTCACATTTACATGTTCACCTTGCAAGTAACTGTCAAAACAGATGAATCAGTTGGAAAGTAAAGTAGGAAAGAATCCCGGATTTTGGGCCAAGAAAAAGAAAGGCGACTTTACCGTGGTACAATAGTTTCAAACAAGAAGAATGACAATGATATCTACACTATATAGGAAAGCTTTGACAAACTTTGGGTCGAATCGGTCAGGCTGATTATAAGGAGTTTACGAACGTTTTCACTTTTTCGGGTTTTTGATTCACCGTGGTAGTGTCACATCGGGTCATAAAATAGAAATACTAGTGTAGATATCTAGAATTGTAGATATGTAGAATTATACTAATCGAATATTGAAACACCAATGATACTCTACCAAAGTTAAACCGATATTTAGTTTTTGTAATCAGTGGTACGATGTAAGAGGAATTTTTCAGTGTCTGTATCAATAAACCTCAAATGTATAAATCATGTAACATGGATATAGAGTTAAAAATACTAAACAATGAATATTGATAACATCAAGTCTCTGTCTTCACAAATTCTGTTATTGTATCGCTTGTATACTATGCAGTGAAGAGCAAGAAAAAAGTGTAAACCAATATATAAATGAATAAAAAAATTTATAAAAGACAAAGATACTTTTCCATACAAGAGTGTTTCTAAAACTGAAATAATTATGGAAATTAGTATTCGTGATTGGTAGACAAGAATTTTAAGTAGAGAGGCTTGGCTACTAATATAATTAGTATAAGATATCTTGCAGCTACATCTTCCACTTATACTACCTATCTTATTTATGTTATCCCACTTGTCCCACTTAAAGTTTTGGTGAACATAGAGTCTTTTACAAGCATCATACTGAAAAAAAGTTGGTTTTTCCTAGTTTGGATCTTGTTTCCCCTGCATGGTTTGTTTCTTGTGAAGTTTCGTTCCTGTGTAATAGCAACTGGGTGTTATTGAGAGACGATTGTCACAAATGTTGCAAAAAAAGGCCTACTGACGTCGAGTTGAGCTTCAGCGTTTCCCAGGAACCGTCACGTGGCGGCAAGGAAGTGCTTCCAGCAATCATCAGATCCCAACACCGTCCAATTGGGGTCAAGCTGAGAGCTACTCTGACCTTTTCCAAAATACCTTTCAAACGCAGGTTAAACTTGAAGAAACCTGACTGAACCGAGTTTAAGCAATCGCTCGACTCCCTGATAGATCACCTGTCCCCTAAACCGAAGAATTATCCGAGACTCCAGAAATGACTTGAAAAAGCTGCCCGTACCCACATCCCATGCGGATTCCGAACACGATACGTCCCAGGATTAAATAGTGACTCTCAAAGGTTCCTTGAACAATACGAGCTCATGTTCTATTCCGACCCCCTTGATTAACACACCCTCGAACTCGGTAATCAACTGCTCGAATTGGTTGAAACAGAGCGCAGGAAAGCCTGGCAAAACGTGATCAAATATACCAACATGGCTGTCAACAGCAAGAAAGCTTGAAATACCGTCAAAAAGCTGAGTGCGGACAAAGTAAGTCCACCAACTCAGTGCAATGTCTCACCAAATCAAGTTGTTAGCCAACTTGTCACTAATGGCCGCAGTAGTGAGCGAAGACAAGAACCGGGAGTGTTCTGTGCGACCAGAGTGCCTCTGCGTGACTATAACATGTCACACCTAACACGTCCGTTTACAACTGAAGAACTCACTGTAGCCATGAAAGATCTAAAACGCGGCAAAGCGCCTGGACCCAATGATATATTGACAGAATTTCTGAAGGCCCAAAGGTAACTGATTGGCTCCTAGAAATGTTGAACTACTGTCTCAGCACATATCAGATACCCGCAATATGGAGGAAAGCTTACGTAGTTGCAGTCCTCAAGCCTGGCAAAAACCTTGATGTTCTAAAGAGCTATCGGCCAACCTCACTGCTATGCATCAGCTACAAGCTTTTCGAAAGACTCCTACCAACGCATCTGACACCAGTAGTAGAGTTGCAGCTCACACCAAATCAAGCAGGTTTCAGAGCCGGTAAATCATGTAAAACCCAGCTTCTAAACCTTACTCAACACATTGAAGGCGGTCTCCAGGACAGTCTAGTGACGGGAGTAGCATTAGTTGTCCTGAGCGCGCCATGCGACAACAAACAAAACAGAGACTTATGATCAACAAGCTGTGCCACTTCACTACTGATCCTAGGCCGTGCACCGTTATCCGATTCATGCTCTCGAACCCAAGGTTATACATTGTGCTAAATGATGGTCGTAGTCGTTGGTTTTGCCAGCGCAACGATCTTCCACAAAGAAGTATGCTTGCACCTAGCTTATTCAACATATACATAACCGACCAACCCAAACGTATGTAACAGGTTCATATATGTGGACGAATTATGCATAACCACCCAGAAGCGAGGCATCACTAATGTCGGAAACACCCTACAAGACGCTCTGCCAGAGATGTCAGTGTACTATAAAACTAACCATCTTAAGCCTAATCCCAGTAAAACACAGCTCTGTAACTTCCATTTGAAGAACAGGCATGACCGCCTACAGCTGTGTTTCCTGGGAAGGACAACAAGTTCAAAATGAACTGAACCCAGGCTACTTGGGAGTGGCTCTTGACAGAACGCTGTCTTTTAAACAACACGTGACCAAGCTCAGACGGAAGGTGGAAACAAGGAACAACCTGCTGCGTAAACTAGTGAAGAGCAAATGGGTTGGAGATCCAAAAACTGTCCGTACAACTGCTCTTGGCCTTTGCTTCTCAGCCTCAGAATATGACTGTCCTACCTGGCCCAGATTTTGCCATGCCCGAAAAATTGACCCAACCCTAAATTACACATGCAGGATAGTGACTTGATGTTTAAAGACCACTCATGTTCCCTGTCTATACGCACTTGTAGGCATTGCACCACCTGATATCCGAAGAAAGGTACAAGACGGCAATTAGCGAAAAAAAACCCAGGAGACTGATGCTAGACACATCCTCCATCATCATCAAGCTACTTGAAGAAGACTAAAATATAATATGAAAGAATAATAATATAAAATATGAAAGAATAATATGAAAGAATAATAATCAAAAAAATATTAAAGAATTTTGACTTGGAATAAATAAAGTCCTCTTTGCATTTCACTTACTTTAACTCCAAGTCTCTCCGCCCAAACGGCAATTTTGTTTCCCAGCTTTTTAAGTTCACATCCGCCCAAACAAATAAGATCCGGTACTCTCCATTTACATGGAATCCATGTTGGACAACCACACCACCAAAATAAGCATCTCCAACAACGGGATTTCCAACCAAATGTTCCGACACAAACTAAAATTTGTCAAGAATAGTACAATCTATTATTTGCAATAAAAACACTAATTTAAATTAATTTGCATGATAAAATATCGCACCATGTTATGTTTAGTTGTCTTTAGTAGATAATGAGACAGAATACAATGCCATAAAACAAAGCAATTTACATAAAATAATTTTATATACACGAAATTGTCATAAATTTAAACAAATCCCTGCATTTATAAAATATAACAATTTATCTTCCTGCAAAGGTGAACTAATAATGTAAGGCAAATAAAAGGCTATATTTGATATTACATTTTTCTATAAATAAATAATATTATATTATATTATATTATATTATATTATATTATATTATATTATATTATATTATATTATATTATATTATATTATATTATATTATATTATATTATATTATATTATATTATATTATATTATATTATATTATATTATATTATATTATATTACATGTTTATTAATTAATTTTAATACATTTGACTAAAATTAACGCTACATGTCACATTTTGAACACTAACGTTTTCCACATCTCCTTTTGCAACTGTACTGTAGTTCCCTTTTTTTTCTCTCAAGCGCCCTTTTTCTTTGGTACAGCCTGTTTCTATATCTTGTAATAGTTCCTCGCCAGGAGCTAACTTTTGCTTGCGCCCTTCTAAAGGCATATCGAGCCTTTTCCACTTTAGCACTGGCCTTATCAATTACTCGGCTTGCTAAATTACTGATTTTTCCAAGAATTTCCATTATCTTCCGAGCCATTTTTTCTAGTGATAGGCTTGCACAGGCCGATACCTGCAAAAAGCAATTATTAGACATCAGTGTTTTAATCATGTTTTCAATATGGAAACTACAATATATACATGTTCGTAAAATAAGTGATCCTCTCTCATTTTTGTAGTAACAATCTTTTATGTAACCTCAATCACACATCATTAATAAGAGAATCTACACTAAGTTGTAGCATTTAGACCTTTAGATATTTGTATATATTTATTTATAATATAATATACATATAATAATTTATAATAATAATAATAATAATAATAATAATAATAATATAATACTAATTTAATAATCATCCGAAAGGTACTAGGCATGTGAAATATGAGAAAAACTTGTTTGGTCATGGCTATTTGTTATAGCTCGTCCAACAGGAAAATATCGGAAATTCTACCAGCCAGAGCAAGAGCTAACTTTCATATAACAATAATAACAATAATAACAATAATAACAATAATAATAATAATAATAATAATAATAATAATAATAATAATTCCAGGGGTACGAAGGACCAACTTCTTATTGACAGAGCCGTCTTAGCAGACAGCAAGAGAAAACAAAAGAATCTGGCCATGGCATGGGTCTATTGCAAGAAGGCTTATGACATGGTTCCACACTCCTGGATTCTGGAGTGCATGAAACTTGTTAACATCTCAGACAATATAGTACAATTTGTCGAGGGACCAATGAAGAATTGGAAGACTGAACTGACTGCGTGCAGAGAGTCACTTGGAGAAGTTGATATCAGAAGGGGAATATTCCAGGGAGACAGCCTATCGCCTCTGCTATTTGTAATCTGCATGATACCATTGTCATCAACCCTTAGAAAGATGTCCGCTGGATATTCACCAGGGCATGCAAAGATAAAAAACCTGCTTTTTATGGATGACCTAAAATTATTCGCAAGAAATGAAAAGGAAGTTAATAGTCTTGCCTCCACAGTACATGCTATCAGCAAGGATATAAAGATGGAGTTTGGAATTCCAAAGTGCGGTGTGTTGATTTTGAAGAGAGGAAAGTTGAGTAAGACTGAAGGCATTAGATGGTGTGATGGTGAGGTTATTAAGAAGAGGTGACCGAGGAAGGGTCTGAGTACCTAGAAATAATCGNATAACAATAATAACAATAATAACAATAATAATAATAATAATAATAATAATAATAATAATAATAATTCCAGGGGTACGAAGGACCAACTTCTTATTGACAGAGCCGTCTTAGCAGACAGCAAGAGAAAACAAAAGAATCTGGCCATGGCATGGGTCTATTGCAAGAAGGCTTATGACATGGTTCCACACTCCTGGATTCTGGAGTGCATGAAACTTGTTAACATCTCAGACAATATAGTACAATTTGTCGAGGGACCAATGAAGAATTGGAAGACTGAACTGACTGCGTGCAGAGAGTCACTTGGAGAAGTTGATATCAGAAGGGGAATATTCCAGGGAGACAGCCTATCGCCTCTGCTATTTGTAATCTGCATGATACCATTGTCATCAACCCTTAGAAAGATGTCCGCTGGATATTCACCAGGGCATGCAAAGATAAAAAACCTGCTTTTTATGGATGACCTAAAATTATTCGCAAGAAATGAAAAGGAAGTTAATAGTCTTGCCTCCACAGTACATGCTATCAGCAAGGATATAAAGATGGAGTTTGGAATTCCAAAGTGCGGTGTGTTGATTTTGAAGAGAGGAAAGTTGAGTAAGACTGAAGGCATTAGATGGTGTGATGGTGAGGTTATTAAGAAGAGGTGACCGAGGAAGGGTCTGAGTACCTAGAAATAATCGAGGCCGACAAAGTAAAAGAAACTAAGATGAAGGACATATTTACAAAGGAATACTTTCAACGTACCAGATTGGTTCTAAAGTCGAAACTAAATAGCCGAAATAAAATCAAGGCAATAAACACTTGGGCAGTATCTCTCATGAGATATGGAGCTGGGGTGATCAACTGGAGAAGGGACGAGTTAAATTGACTCGACAGGAGAACAAGGAAATTATTGACGATGAACAAAAGTATAGACCCGAACAGCGATGTAGACAGACTCTACATCAAACGAAAAGATGGTGGAAGAGGTTTGAAAGGAATTGCAAACACTATTAAGTCTGAAGAGAACAATCTTGCTTGGTATTTAAAAGGGAGTACAGAGGTAATGCTCCAAATGGTCAAGGCTCATGGCCATTTGCAAGTTGAAGAGTCAGTAGACCCTGCTGTACTAAAAAGGGGTACAGAGAATAAACTGGTGCAGAGTTGGCATGAGAAAAGATTCCACTATCAGTACATAAGGAATAAGAAGGATGTAAGTTGGAGTGACTCATTGCTTTAGTTAAAGAAGGGTGACCTAAAAATTCCATCTGAAGCACAAATTTGTAGCGCTCAGGAGCAATCTCTAAGGACAAATTTTGTGAAAATTTCACATTGATAATACAGCTGAATCACCCCTGTGCAGGGTGTGTAATCAGAGGGGAGAAAGTGTCACACCTGTTATTAGTGAATGTAGCAATTTATTAAATTTCATTGTACCCCTGCAATAGCCACAAGGCAACACAGTAGAATCGAGTCAAATTTGAGAAAGATTTGTAGTCTAAACTCCTGACAATCAGAAAAAGAGTCCTTATCTTCTTTTAGTATTTATGTACAATTATCCTTTTGTTAACGCTGGCGGGATAGTTTCTTCTTTTGAAGTATATTCCTGAATGGTGTTGCTGGGTTTTATTTTTCCAAGTCTATTTTAGAGATTTAACTTTTAATTTATTGGTAAGAAGTCCAATTGTAAAGAGATTACTCCTGTGTGTGTGTGTGTGTGTGTGAGAGAGAGAGAGAGAGAGAGAGTGTGTGTGTGTGTGTGTGTGTGTACCCTACGGCTAAGAGCATTTTATATCTCTATCTATCTACCATCGGTCCTCATATGGATTAGTTCTCATCTCGATATTTTTGTTCGAGTTCAGTGACATATTTAGACTTGATTAGTTCAAATTTTTCTGTTGTTCTTCGACCTTAGTCTCATCGACAAAATGTGGGTTTTCTTAGTCTCTTTTGTAGATGTTATCATGCGAACTGTTTTGATGAGCTTTCCTTGTTGGGACCAGCTGAGGTTTTAACATATCATGTCACTCTTTCCTTTAAACGTGTTCTTCCTTCGTTTTGCAGTTGTTGCTTCTCGTTTTATTAAGTTTTTCTTTGAATTATTTTTTTTCTTGCGACAGATGATGAAACCCTTTAACATCTGAGTCCTTTCTTGCATCTAATGACGTAATTGTAATTGATCCTAAGGTCGATTCCCATTTCTTGAACTAACCTTTTTATGACTTTTCATTAAACAGTTAATTACAATTTTATGATGTTTAAACATAAAATATAAAAAACAGTATTTGACAGAAATAGTAGCTTCACCTATGATAAATGAAACAACTGGAATCACAAATTGATGACCACAACAATTATTTCGGGAACTTAATATCAAAGTGATTATATAGATGTGGCTCCCCAGAAGCATGGATCAGCTATCAGACACCACCTTGAACGTGTTTTTTTAAAAAATAAAATAATGCATAAAAAAGAAAGAGTGATTACCTGCCACCAGCACTGTACGGTTAAGTACCGGCAGCCAGCAAGCAGAAAAAGAGGGGACAGAGAGAAAACAAAATAGAATATAAAGATCTGTATTATATTTCTCTATATATACATACATATATAAAAGATATATATATATATATATATTTAACATATATATGTATAAAATATATATTATATATATAAATACATATATACGCTATATATATATGTATTATATATATCAACTAAATACAAACGTATCTAGCTGATGAGTGTGGGAGTACAAAACTCAGGGTCTTAAGCTAACAGTCTATTTTCTTTCTGCTTTACTTCTTTTTATCTAGCTCTGGATTCACCTTCATTGAGTATTTTTATTGCAATGATTTATCCTCAATAACTATTATATATAAACATATATATATATATATAAGATATGATAAGTTGGAAAGAATCAAAAAACTACACAAGCCATTTCGACAAGCCTGTTTCGTGATTTTATTCACTCTTCAGGAAATGTAAAAGTTTTACATTTCCTGAAGAGTGAATAAAATCACGAAACAGGCTTGTCGAAATGGACTGTGTAGTTTTTTGATTCTTTCATACTTATCATATCTTATAT
>RDPX01000438.1:390451-423926 GCA_003991215.1 Morbakka virulenta | reverse complement strand
ATATATATATACATATATATATACATATATATATATATATATATGTATATATATATATATATGTAATGCGGAGCTCACTGCGCATGCGCAGTTTGAGTACTCTGATAGGATCCTACAATAACTTCTTATGCTGGGCTTGCGCCGGCAACATGGCCTGAGAGTTATGTCTCAGAAACTCTGTGCTGCACTGATGAACCCACAAAGGGCGAAACAGTACTGTATGTAGCTTGAGTATATATATATATATATATATATATATATATATATATATATACATATAAATATATATACATATATTTACATATAAATATATTTATATATATATATATATATATTTTCATATAAATATATATACATATATATATATATATAAATAAATGCATTATTATTATTATTACACAATGTTTTACTTGGTTAAAAAAAGTAAAAGCATAGTGATATACTAGTTGGAGTAAGAAAGAAAAATAAATAAATAAATAAATGATAAGAACAATGAAAGAAGTTTTAATTACTCCAATTAAAATTTATCTTTATTTAAAATATTTTTATTTCGAAACTTTTAATTGATTAATTTTATACTTGTTTTAAAGGTAAATTTCTACCTCTCTTTCTCTTTAAGGACTCTCACTGCATATTCCCCCCATCCACCACCTCCACCAGTGCTGTAAAATGATTGCTTGCCAAGTTCTTCTCTAAGTTTAGGTACCTTTATTAAAAGTCCTTGATTTTACGCTTTATTGTCGTGTTCCTTAATTACAAAATAATTTGTCAATGGAAGGCAGACGTCGTTTAGTAAACATTTCTTCACAAGGAGACAGCTTTTTATTTATTTATTTCTTTTTAATTGAAGGGACTCCCGCGTTGACCTGCTCTTAAATGATTACCGATGTTCATATCTCAATACTTTCGAGGTATTTTTGCTGCGTTCCTGGCAACACGACTTACAGAAGACAGCAATATGACATAAATAATTCAACCATTGGTTGGTATTCTTTCTTTGGAGCTTGACGTGACAAGTACTGGCCCACTTTCTTTTGCAAGTTTATTTTGCAAAAGAACTTCCTGTAACTTTCCCGTGAGTTTCAATTGAAGTCTGAAGCTGGAGCAATCGTATTCCACAAATAGTTAATTGAGAAGCAACATTGTTGACATAGTTGTTGTACATAACTTTAAACTCATTTGGTACTTTAAATAGTACATAATTTGAAATGAGGTTTAGTTGTTAATGTTGTCGACCCTTCCATTCTTTTTCACCATATTCAAAAGAAAATACAGAATTGCAACAGAAAAAAGGTTACTTTAAGCCAACAGACTCAGAGGGGAATCAGAATTCAAAACCTGTAATAAAACCATGTCAGTCTCTTCAGTGTTGATTAACACAGCTTATGTTACAATAAAAGAGTCCCAGTAAATATGCCCAATTCTGTTATGTTAGCAAAAACAACATTTTTTTTCAGATTTTGTTCTGCAGATGAATTTAATCAGGCAGACACTTTTGAAACCATAAGGGAATAGCAAAGCCCAGTAAAGAGTTATTAGATGAAAATATAAATAAGCAAACTTTATTATTTGATAATTAATAATCTTCTCTCGCCTGACCATGACAGGTGACTAAGGCAGATGAAATTCAAATATTTCGTCTCAAAACGTTATGGTAGATTTTCATTACTACATGAAGCACAGTTACGACATACTACGAAATTGGCAACCAAATGTACCTTTTCTGCTGTAAGGGCTTATAATGTACTAGAATATAAATATCTTGAGTTTTTATTCTCGAAATAAATCCCCATTACTAATATACTTAAAAAAAATGCTTACCAGAACATTCTTATTGCACCCCACCCTCCACCCTCCATCGTCTACTAATTTGTTATCCAAAAGAACGGTAAAAATTCAGGCAAGAAAGAGAAATAAAATTTACAAAACATTTTTTTGTTCAGACTTTTGTCTCTTTTCCTTCGCCCCCCCCCCCCATCGTGCAAGGTATGCTAGACGTCAGCATATAAAAATAATGCACTTTTGCATGCACCTGCACATTGTTGGTTTCTTTTGGAATTAAATTTTTTCCAGATACGGAATGGTAGCGCTTTTAACCTATTAAAAATATGTAAAAAACAGCAGTAGGTCCTGTTAATAAGATGAAATTTGTTTTTGAAAGGAATAAGTAATTTATTCAATTCCACCTTTTAGTCCCTCTATTTAGTTTCAGGTATTTTTAGCCCCCCTCGTTTATTGTGTCTCCCGGTTATTTATTTGTTGACAAGGCCCTTTGTCTTAATGGCTCCCCCACTTCTTTTCCGTCCGGACTCGGCATTAACAATACACACAGGTTAAGAAATACCAAGCAATAGACACTGAAACTAAATCGAACCACTCTTTCGAACTTTGAAAAAGTTTCGATGTTAGAGTTTTCCATTAGATAACACTGTAAGAAATTAAACGACAATTGATTTATACCTGAAAACTGGTTTGTTTCACACTTCCCCAGTTTGCTTGTACTGTAACATTTGTTTCAATGAACCCATAAAGCCTCTCAAAGTAAAAAAATTTGAATCCTTGATTCGATATATGTAGAACGATTGCTTTTGCTGTTCCTAATAGCGAAGCATAACCCTCTATTCGAACCTGGACATTGAGTTCAGAAATTCTCACATACAAAAGTGGTCCCTGTTTTTTGTTGTTCAAGCCTTTTGTGATTTCAATCAAGCCATTCGCCATAGAGATTGGTGTCATTTCAGCATTTACAAAAATGTCAGGAAGATTGATTTGGATGGTAGCTGAAACATTAAAGTCCAGAATGGAAAATTTTCCTTTTAAATAAAATCCTTGTTCAATAGTGATATCGAATTCCGTCAAAGTGACCCCTAAGAGAGAAAATTATAGACATTTTAGAGATATTTTAAGTAACCTAAAAATATACTATCGCTTTAATTTTACACGGTTCTTTTGCATCTTAGTCAGAAATTTTAAGGACAATTGTCTAAGTTAAAAAAGTGATATTTGATGTTTTAAATGTTTACTTTTATAGATTTAATGTACCTGCATTTTTTTTAGAACAATAAAACTGGTGTATTATGCTGTTTAAATATTCTGTAATTATAATAATGGTATTATGAGAGGTTCCGAGAAAACATATTTTTGGCCCTAAATTTGTTCATTGTACCTTGGAGTAAGAATAAAAATTGCCCCAAAACAGTATTCTCGTCTGGTTAAAGCAACATAAAAAACATATCAAGGAAAGACAGCAGAAACGTGTTTTTCTACTTTATTGAGGAAAAACAAAAAAAACTATCGCAGTATTAATATGTAGCTTTAATGTGAAGAGGAGGTAAACCTAGGATTTAGTTTTAATTGTTTCTTCTGTTTTGGCATCTTTATGCTACTTAAAGGCTACGTGTGGTCAACTCTACTATATGGTAGTGAGAGTTGGACTAATACTAAAAGTCTGGAAGACAAGATTAAAACAGTGGAAATGTAGTTTTTAAGGAGAATGTTAAGGATATCATGGACCGACAGGATAACCAAAATGGACGTTCTAATTAAGGCAGGGACTAATAGATGTTTATTACAGACGATGGTGAACAGGTTCGGTTTGTGGGGCATGTGATGAGGAAGGAGAGTCTTGAAGAGGTTGTGCTGACTGGCCGTGTAGAAGGGAAAAGATCAAATGGAAAACAAAGAACTACGTACTGAGCATGGTTAAAAAGTGCAACTGGCTGGAGGCCCACTGTGCTCACTCAGGGTCTTAAGAACCGTCAGGAGAAGGATGTTATGGCTGCCGCCTACATTCTGGCACGGCACTGAGATTGACTGATTAATTTATTGATGCCTAATTTGGCTGTTACAATCTACAAGAATTTTGTGAAACAAGTCATGTGAATAACCGTTAGTAAAACACAAGATTGATTGTTTATCATGAATAAAGTTGATGTTGGATTTTCATCATGTCGTGAGCCTTAAGCTTTTCCTGAGCTACCTTTCGAGGTTGCTCAGGAATTCTCCCATCGTCAGGCAAAAGTAAGATGAATAGAGTTGTCGGTCAAGGACCAGTGTGAACTTGTGGTTTTGCAGTTGTTTCCGGTTTGGAGTGTCTAGATGGCTACTGCTCTTTGTCTTTGAACTAGTAAATGATCAGTCCTTTGCTTCATAAAACAAATGGTAAAGTTGTTGGTTAGACTAGTTTAGGTTATGCTTAACGTCATGTTGTGCTAAATGCCATATTATTGAAAAGTCTTTGTTAACTCAATATAGCTGTGTACCATAAAGATGATGTCATGGAAAACGAGGGATCCAGCCACGAAGCCTAACTAAAAATCAACATGTTTCGGGGCTAGATTTAATCCTTTCCCTGTTCAAGCTCCAGAATGAAAAACCGTACTTAACATTGAAAATAGACGGTTTTCAATTGCACATATTTTTATTTTTGTGGATTAATGGAAATTTCAGGAAAACTGTAAGATATATCTCGGTTTTCATTATGTTCCTTATGCCGCACGCAATTCCTCTATAGCAATAAAACATAACGGCAAAACTGTGTATAATGAAATTACGTTAATGTAATTAAAACCAAAAAGAGAAAATTTATTACCTCCATCTAGTTTTGTGTATGCCACAGTTAATCCCTCAGGAAAACCGCTGTTTCTGACTGCCTTTGAAGAAGATATATTCAGTTCAAATGCTTCAGCAACGGCGGCCAATGTCAATTTGTTGATGGAACCGTACACATAATTGTCATTTGAATTTGAAGGATTGTACCCAATATAACATTTAATTTTAATTTCCTTTTTGTTTCCAATTTTACCAAGCCAGACTTCTCCTCCAAATTCTATGCCGTAAAGAAGATAAAAAAATTATTGTTACAGTATAAAGAATAGGATTTTTTCTGTAAGAATATGGTTTTTTTACCATTTAGTTCGATTGAATTTTACGTTTTCAGATGAATAATTACAAGATTATGGGATATCAATAAAGTAAAGCGTCTCTTGAAAATTGTTTAAAAAATACATAAAATGTCAAAAGAGGAAATCGAGAGTCAAAAGGAAGTTTAAACAAATTATTTTAGATAATGATAAGCTAAAATAGTAGGAATTATCAGCCTCTTCATTAAGACGTTGGGTGAGTGAATTAGATCTCATGTTAAAGGTTTGCCTAAGTCGGTTAATATTTTTGTAACTGAAATAAGACAAAATATTTTTGCACCGAGTCTAACATAAGAAACAACGACTTGAGTTACATAGAATCATCCAATTCATACAGGAATTAAAGATTTTTAAACGTTCAGAAAGGTTTATGATCGAGGTAAATCAGATGGAAGCCATTTTTTCCAACATTTTATTTAATTGTAAGAAATGTGCTAACAACAGAGGGAGTATAGTGCTGAGAACTGCGAGGAAGAATTCGGGATTACTTTGTAACATTGAAACAAAAGTTTACACGTATGCTTATCATTGGTGCATTAAGTATTTTAAAGCCCTTACTTCGTTCATAAAAAGCAGTTTCTCTATATACTTTAAGTGGCAAGAATTTTAGATTTTTGGAAACATATATTAAGGCATATAATTATATAGTATATGTAATATATACTATATGTAATAAATACTATATATTATATATAATGTATGTAAACTTTAAAAGAAAGGAATTTTTGATTATTGAAAATATACAATGTGGGATACAGACATATACTAGGATATTAGGCGACCTCTTCACACCTCCTTACTGGAAGGTTTGTGGTATAGGTGCCCGAGGCTGCCACCCAATCCCTTGCCCTTCTACCATAATTGAAGGAAGAACCTTAGCAATGTTTTAAAAAGAAGGTTACCTAGTACCTAAATGCCCCTGGGTCTTACTCTTACCCTCAAAAGCTAGGTGCTACTACAAGACCTGTCTGACATGGTGTGACAGACACCGTTGGTTATTGGAATGAAACTTTAGTTACCTTCCTGTATCTGCAGTCCCATCTCCATTAGGTTGCTTTAAACCCTCATAAGCTTCCTCTCTTATGGAAAATCATGACTGCCACTTGGTCTCTTCCTCTTTATCTCATAGCTTCTTAATTGGATGCAATTAATTATAATCTATTTAATAAATTAATTAATTAATCAATTATAATAAATAATTAATTAAGTAATTATAATATTAATTCTAATTATATATTTAATTATTATGATTACATAATATAAAGAAAGAGAAGGCGCTGGCCGCTTGCAGTTGCAAAAAGGAAACCTACTTGAGTAAAACTACTTTGGTAATTAATTTCTCGCTTAATTAAGTTACTTAGCCCATCAAAGTTTGCAAGCAAACTCATATATGACCAATGAATGCCAGTGTTAAAAATCATTTTGATCAAATGCCCGGAAAAGTGTTATGGCTCTTCTATGTCGCGTCTGGAGTACGTCAAAGCTTTAAAAGCACCAAAACGTCCAATAAGATTTTCTTCCGCGAGAACCTTCAAAGAAACCACCCAAAATTTCCTTATTCGCTAGAAATCATCACTCCATCTATTGTTTCCTCTTAAGTGTGCACGACGCCGAAGGCCTCGAGCACAATTGATAATGTATAGTAAACTTCATTTGTTCAACATATGCATAGTAAAAGTACATAAGAAAATCTTTAAGAATATTATTGTTGACAGACAGTTCTATATGCTAAGATTAACTAAGGTCTTCTTATATCTAGTTTTTTGTAGGTTTTTATTTACAACCTCAATAGTTAATAAGAGCATAAACTATTTTTAATGCCTTCCTGATAATAGAAGTATTAACAGTAGATTTTGATTTACAACCAAAAATTCGTAAGTAGAAAATCCCTTCGTATTTTAGTTATCTGTTTCCCTTCGCCCAGCTAATCACAAATGTCCATAGCGATTAACTTCTTTTTAAGAAGGAATTAATTAGGCAGACGTTAAGGTTTAATGTCGTCCTTACTTTCGAGAATTCTTTGATTGTTATTATAAAATGACGTACACCTTCGAAATGCCCTTAGTTTAAGATCATGAGTAGATTCGAAATTTTATAGTGCAAGGAGGATTAAGAGATATACGTATATAAGAATTAATAAAATTAACAGACTAAAGCACAATGGTATTATTCCTGAACTTGTAATAAAATTATGATATTCTCCAGGAATTTGGGAAAAAAGGACAATCAAAGAAGTCAAGCTCCCAGCTATCCTCGAATGACTATGTGGCAGCCCCAAAGCCGAGGAAGCATGAAGGAGGGGTTACGTTCCCCCTTGTGAAAACATTTCAGCCTATTCCTCTCCACTAGGAAAACGCATAATTTATGGAACCTAGTGTCTGCCTAATGACCTACTTCTGTCGAATAATCTATGTCGTTGGAAATGGAGCCCATAACTCATCTGGTCCTGTCACTTACTTGAGTCAGTTATTCTTCGAAATAAAATCGAGAGTGAGGGTCATCCCCTTTAAAAAAATCTTTCCAGTTTATCAACCCTCGCCAACCGCGAGCCAACTTTTATACTGATTTTTGATTTAGTGGACTGTGAACTGATTGACTTCAATTAATAAAACGTTTTAATATTTTCTTACCTAATCTTGGAAATCCTGCAGAAATTGTATATTCAATCTTTAAAAGCAAATTACCAATAGCTAACCACTCTAATCCAAATGACTTTTTCCACATGCCAATCATAGTAAGAGAGAGCTCGATTGTACCTGTTGCCGTAACTGCAAACAATGCTAAATTTTGGGAAGAAAAAATTCCCTTAGTTATTACAGTAAATCAAAAGAAAGAAACTAATTTGCTGCCAGATCCTATTTTTCATTTTAGATGAGAAAATTTCTTCCATTTTACGATATTTTTTATGTTCACTAGATTTAAAATATATTTATTAAATAATTCAGTACGCAAATCATTGAATAAGGTTATTTCCTTTATTATTTTTTTACTGTAAAATTAAAGAGACTGTTTTTACATATATCCACATGTCTATCCATCTATTTATAAATTTATCAAACTATCAATCTATCAATCTATCAATCTATCAATCTATCAATCTATCAATCTATCAATCTATCAATCTATCAATCTATCAATCTATCAATCTATCTATCTTTCTATCTATCTATCTATCTATCTATCGATCTATCTATCTATCTATCTATCTATCTATCTATCTATCAATCTATCAATCAATCAATCTATCTATCTATCTATCTATCTATCTATCTATATATATATATCTATATATCTATCTATCTATCTTCCTATCTACCTCTTTTCTCAAGTTGAAATGGAAGCATTAAGAATCAACTACGATCCATTTACACCATTACAGCTAGAAAGTAATGCAGAGGTAGAGCGATCAATGCAACCCATTATTGAAGCCTTAAAATTCCATACTTAAAGGGTGGCAATAGGAATTGAATAGACTTTCTTTACAATTTCATGCCATACCACTCTCAATAAAAAGCAATATCTTGTGAACTTCTGTTCTACCTCACCGTTCCAATCAAACTGCCAACGTTGCCCGGAAGAGAAATCAGATCTAAAAAAGCTTTTACTTACAAACTAGCAAATCAGAGATACACAAAAACTATAAAGATAAGTGACTAAGTGACGGAATGGAAAGGATGCAACTTCTTGTTTGATTTTGTACTTCTTAAGAAGAGTCAATTTAACAAAGCAACATACAGAGTCAATAAGGGAAAAGTTTCCAGAATGAAACCTAACAATGATAGATATCACATTTCTCGAAATGCTTTATTTTTGAAGGGTATACCAAAACCTCGTCTTCGCATTAACTCTGTTGTTAAATTTGATTCAGATTTTGATTTTTGTACATGCATATATGATACCATCAACAACCAGAACCAAAAGATTGCCAAGAAACTGTAAAACACTTACAAATTTCTAAGCACTAATTCCTTTCTCAATTATTTAATGTTTTATAACAAAATGGAAACGAACGTAATGATGTGGGATTTAATAATGAACTGGCTGGGACGTAGGAACCGGGAGAGTCAGAGGGGCAATGGCCCCTCATTTTTCGGCAAACTAAACAAAAGTGTCCTTCTTGTATAATCCTTTGCCCTAATGTTTAACGCAAGGTAAGACCCAGAACATTCTCAGAACGATAATTGTAATCAAGGCTTTCCATGAGGAGGATTGCCAGCATTGTTTTCATAACTTTGCAATAAATTTGGATCAGACTTTGTCACCGTGGGTCATCTGTATTGAAAGAATGAACAGGAAATTATAATGGATACACTGCTGACAGGCGTTATTCATGCACGGATTTTAAGAAGTGTGGTTTACAGACATTCAGGAAACTGCCTCGAAAACTCCGAGTATCTCAGCCAAATAGTCATAATATCTAAGATGTGACAAAAACTAGACAAGTAGAAGATCTTACAAACAAATTGGAAGAATTTATGTGAAGAATATAAGTGCTTACGTGCCCCTTTTTTAACCTGCCCCCCGCCACCACCACTTTTTGAGGCTTCCTATATCTCTGTGAAATGGAAGCCAGGACTGTGGAAGAATGCAAATTCTATTTGAGTATATATAGTTATGGTTGTTTTTAAGACAGTAGGTTATTCATTATGATTATGTTTCTTCTTAAATACAATACTAAAATTTAAGTAAGTTTATGTTTTAGCAGAGAATACTGAATCTTAAAGTTTTGTCATTGACCAAATTGCAAAGTGATTTAACAGTTTAAAAGATTTCTAACTCATTTAAAACTTACTGAATTATATTTGTTTCTTTCGCTATCAGAGACAGTTTTGGGTATAAATATACGTGTGAACAAAAAGGATCTTCGTTGACAGTCCAGTTTCAATCTAAGTAATTTGAACAATGATTAGGTTCTTTAATAAATAGCAATAAGAAAAGAGACAAACAACAATCAAGAATCTCAAGTAAGAGAAAAGTTACCAACATTTAGGAGTAAATAAAGGAATTAACCATGCCACAATGAAAGAATAAAGTTGAAAAGAATATTACCGACATGTAAGGTGTACCTTAAAAACTGTAAAAACCAGGTAGAATGATGAACATCCTCTATCAAATACGGTTACAATATCATTGACCAAGCCGTGCAAGACCTTCTACTTACGTAGATGCGATGGCGCACGCGGACTGATAACCCTGGAACTCTACTTAAGGTTTTTCATGTTGTTTCCCATAATAAAACAAGTTTTTTCTCACCTTTAAATTTTAAGGCCGGTGATCGAGTCTTTAAAGTTGCTTCTATTCCCTTTCTTGATTGCTTTTCTTTCCTTATTTCTGTGATAAAAACGGTTTCTTCTAGGTAGATATTGTCAGTTAAATTTTGTACGGTAGGAAAGCTCCCATTAAGTTGAATTCCGCTGCTGTCGATTTGTGCTTGTAGTACTATTTCAGCACCCTCTCCAATCATGAATTTAATCATTTCACAAGAGCTGCTTTTCCTACAGTTTTTAGGGACCTTCAGCATAACTTTAGCATATACACCTTTAAAAATGAAAATAAACAAAAATATGTTAGAGCATGTTTACAAAAAATATGCTCCTTGAGCTGTAAAAGTAAACATATAAGAATACCTTTTTATTTTTATAATTATCATAAAAATATTTTTTATGTGTTGAAGATCTAAGAATTTAATTTACATGAAGACCTTATAGAACGCATATGAATGAAGAGAGAGGAGTGCGAGAGAAAAAGAAAGAGTAAGAGAAAGAAAGAGAAAGAGAAAGAGAGAGAGAGAGAGAGAGAGAGAGAGAGAGAGAGAGGTGGGGAAGTGGGTAGGGGAGGGCGAGAGATGAAAGAGCGTTATGGTTTATTCCTTATTATTATTTCCATCATCTTTGTAACTTAATTTCTTCTAATGTAAAAGAAGAAATTTTTCGTCTATTTTTACTTCAATTCCAAATAATTAATTGCAATATGTGAAACATTCGTTCCTAGAAGACTGAGAAATTCGGACAATTAGCGTTTAGAGCCAATTACATATTGAGGAAAGCTGAAAATTGAGAAATATTAACAATAATTTAAAAACTTTTTTCTTAATAATTCTGAACTTTCTGGTCTCAAAGGAACAGCAGCACTCTGTTTGGAAGAGCATTACTTTCAATCAATACGACCTCAGAATAGAAGAAAGACACCCTGGGAAAGTTCTCTTATCAAACAACATTCTAAGTATGTCTAGAAAGTCTTACATAGAACTACTGAACCTAATCATGAAGAAAAAGAATATCTGAAACGTATACGTCTGCCTTAAGTGAAAAACATCAATGAACACGTCAGACTAACTCTCCGACAACACAATTTTTAATGCTCCTTTTTCACTACATCCATCTTAAGGAAGATTCTCTCAAAACTAAAAGACCCAGTCTACTTGAACAGAAGAACAACGTAGTTTACATACTACAGTGTAAGGACTGTCCTATCTCCTTCAGAAGCGAATCAAGGCAGAACACAAGATCACACCTTTAGCTGCGAAAATTAAATGATTATAGACAAGAAAATCAACACAACGACAAGCCTGACGATGGAGAAATATCTCTCGAAGCGTAGCTTAGAAAAAGCTTAAAACATTTTTTGTTGCAATAAATTACAATTTTAAGTGAGTAGCTGAGATTTCATGATAGATTAGAGAGCTGCAGCAATTTGTTACCTTGGTGTAAATTAAAACCTATTTTTTCGTACAAGACTATAGGCACTTTATACTATTTTACCATTCCATGGCATCGCAGATAGAATGAAAGAAAAAACTGCTGATTGTGAAAGTAATGACTGAAGGCTTTCCCAAATATAACCAATCCAGAACTCATCAGTTTTTTGTTTATTTTTTAAGGTCTTTTGCCCTAACCAAGGTTTTAAGGCCACTTTAGGACTGAGGGTTACATTCCTTTTTTGATTTCTTTGCTTTTTGTTGTACCTTCTGTTGTCTTTGATTATTGTTTTCTTTCCACTCCTAATTTTATTTCCGAAAATATGAAGAAACTCAGTTGCATACCACTTGTAAGTGAGAAAATAATTGGGCCCAGTATTAACAGGGACCTGACCAAGATTCGAAACTCGAAACTCTGCATTATAATCTATTGAGTTAACCACTCTGGCACTACTACTTAGATGAGTCTGTCAAATAATGCTTAATCTAACGATGTTTTGAACAAATTTATTCAGTATAACTACATTAGTTTTCAAAGTCCTGTTAAACAGGTGTTCCCAAAGTGTCTTATGTAGCTCAAACTACCCCAGATAGGTCTAACGCGCATTAAATAAAAAAATCAAAATAGTAGGACAGTTTTCTAACGCTATCAAGTACTGCATCTAAAGTAATTTTCACTTTACAAAATATCCTTTCTTTATCTACAAAAAGAACCTTCCTTGGCACAAATTTATGTTTTATTACTTCTTCTCCCAATTCCATCTTCAAAAACAAGCAAAAGCTGAATAGTATGCCACTTATAACGAAGAAAAATTGTTCTTTTTTGTTAAAAATTCCATTGCGTGGAACAGCTGGGTCCTCCTTTTTCTAAATATTTTCTAACAATTTTGGTCAGGTAGTGGTATCAAGGTGATTATTAAAAATTTGGAATGGGACCACATTAACAAATGGCTTTTATCAGTCAAAACTAAAAATGGGTCAACGCAGTTTGACAAAAATATTGTCTCAGCACTTCTTGTCGAGATAAAGCCGCCGTCCTTAGAAAAAGATATTAGAACTTTGCAATAACTTGAGACAGCCTCTAATACATTACACGGTTATGAATAATCTCTTGCATTACAAAATTCATACAATTCATTTGGATGCATGCAATTATGTTTAGATAGACAAGCCTTTTAACATACTAGATAGCCCAGAAGCTACCTTTGCAGATTTTGTGGCTAAAAATAAACATTTCACTGGTATTAAGTTAAAGGTATATGCTTAAGTATCAGCACAAAATTTAAAAATTGGAAGGGTTTTGTCGTCACATTGTTGTAGGCAATAAGAACTTGATTTCTGGTAATATTGCTGTGAATAGGAATGTGGCATAATAGACCTATTAAACTTCTTTATCTTTACGCCTTTCGACATTGTCGCTAGAAGCAGACAAATAGCAGCATTAAATTGGCTTAGCTTTAAGCCCAGATAAAAGACTGACAAAAGTTATATAAATGAGTTCAAACCAGGAATTATGGCTTTCATGGTCCCTTGCTGTAACATCAGTGCTATCTATCCACATTCTTTATGGTATAGTGGCACAATGACATTTGTTACTTGTGACCTGTAAAATCAAAGGCACTGCATTTAACCTAGTCTTGCTTAAATCTATTTTTTTCTCCTCTATAACACCAAATCCTTTTCAGCAATATTTTATTAATAATTTTTCTTACTTTATCAAAATAATAACGGGACTCTAAAAATCGTATGGTAACCCGAAATTACGTTATCATGCAGCATATTTAAGAGTTTAAAATCCAAATGGTTACACTGTCAAAACATCAGTGTTCCATTTGAAGTTAAATGCTGTTTTTGCCCCCACCTTTATCCTTTATGCTTGGGAAACAACTAGCGTTTCTTGGTCTATTTTGCATTTTGTTGTAAGACAGTGCTTACAATCTATCTTACTACATTGCTATTTTGTTGTCAAAATCTCTTACAACTGCGATTTTAATTTTATTTAAACATGCTTGTTTATTTAAACATCCATCATAAATCTTTTTTGCATATTTTGAAATCTTGCTTAAAAATCAGTATTTCAACGGCAACAAAGCAAGTTTTCATGAATGTTTACAGGTATGTATCAATATCACTGGAAGAGCACAATACATCCAATTGCACAGAATCCTGGTACCAAATTCTAGTTTTACTGCTTTGCAACTCTGAAAGAATGTAGTTTTTATAAGACCCATTACCTTAAATGATCATTGGTAGACTTTAAAGAAAAAACAGTCTAAACATAAAAATATAAAAATAGGGGGGAAGGGGCGCAAACAAAAGAAAAAGTAAAAATTAAGGTAACCTAGATGAAATAGAGATTTCAATGATTTACAGTATACTTGATACAATTTACACTACACATACCCTCAATAAATGGCATATCGGAGAGGCCTGGTGTCTCATAGGAATATTCATCTTCATCCTCTTCTTCCTCTTCCTCTTCTTCTTTTTCTCCTTCCTTCTTTTTTTCATCATCTTTTCCTTCCTTTTCCCCTTTTTCTCCTTTTTCTTCTTTTTCTCCTTTTTCTTCTTTTTCTCCTTTTTCTTCTTTGTCTTCTTTTTCTTCTTTGTCTTCTTTTTCTTCTTTTTCTCCTTTTTCTTTTTTTCCTTCCTTACCTTTCCCTTTGTTCTTTTCTTTCTTACCTTTGTTTGACAAATATGTGTAGTTAAGTGAAACTTATTAAAGTGTGTAAGAGAGTTCAAATTAACAAGGACAATTCTTGGCTTAATACAATTACATATACATCAAACGTTGTAACACCAACTTACTATTAAAGAAAACCCAAGAAAAAACCTCCAACTTCAAAACACTTTATCAAATCACTGTATGATCAATTTCTAGCTGTCATCTGTAATCTAGCTTAGGGTTAAATTGGAAGGTGTACTGCAATAAAGACCTCTGAAAACTTAAGAAAAAAAGCCTATTCTGGTATACTCCTAAACACGCAACCATGCCAAGATAGGTAGGAAAAAAATTCAATCGAGCAAAATGTGAAACCACATTTAGAGAAATAGTCTAATATGACTGGACTACAAAGGAAGGAAAGAAAGAACCGTTGTTTGAGTATATATATATATATTGACTAAACCATGACTTGATCAAAATAATTTTTAAAAAAGTTAATATTAATTATTCTGTTTTTACTATTTATCTAGCTGAGTGACATTAAATTCTGCATATTTTTTAATTAGATTTTTTATAGTAAAGGATTATCTAAGTTAATTAATGATTGCTTTTGTTATACCCATCTAAAAAAATCAGGAAGCCGAAATAGAGGTAACTTGGTTGCAAATCCTTCGATCCCAGAAGTCACAGGGCTAGATCGAATTTGCAGCGAACGCATGCAGCGTATCATTATTAAACGTAATTGAAACACAAAGATGCCTAAAGTTTCACCACTGAGTGATAAATGTTGGTTCCCTAGGACCTAATAGCAGAGAGAAATTAAGACAATTGTTTCATGATCAAGAACTGCTTCTTCTTCACAGTGAGGATGATTCTATCTTTTCTGAAGACTGATTGGGGCTGACGAGTTTAATCAAAGGTTTGAATATTTAAATACTGTAGGGTTAGACTTAGTCTTGTAGTTGCATCCTTGTAGGATACAATATTTATACTTTAATATTAATCTCTTCAAGTTCTTTAAAGTTTAGTTCAAGCTCTTTAAGATTATTTCCTTTATTCTGTTGTAATTTTTTAAGACAAAGTTTTTCAGGTTTCCCAGGTTTGTTTCTCTTTAGTTGTTGCTAATACAATATTAGCATCACTTTTCTCTTTGACAATTATTTTAAGTGAGATGTAAATTTGAGCAGAAAGACATTTACTAGTCACAGTTGGTAATGTTTGTTTCAGGGGGCAACTCTCCACTCTCATTGTTCACTTATTATTGACTACAAGTCTTGATGAATGTCTACAGTTGAATATCATGCTTGTCAAGAAAATTTTTAATTCTAGTTTCATTGCATTGTGACGTGTTTGCGATAAAGCTGATAACACATCTGAAAGTGAGGTAATAATGATGTAAAGAGAAGTAAGTAACAACAGGGAGAAGTTATCGTATTGTTTTGCAATTACTTTCTCTATTACCACTTGCCGTGTTGATTATAGTGCTTTTTTAATTAATGCTGGAGAATACAGATAACCAGATTGTCTTCAATCCTTTAACTAACGTTTGACATGGGCGTATTCCTTGTTCATATTACCAATATAAAGTACCTATCTATTATGTATTAGTCCTTAGAACTGTTGGTTATCATACAACTGATATAATGCTCTTTTTCAGGAGCCAGCCTTCAGGCCCCTTTGAAGGAAGAGCGAGCCTAATTTTTTTCCCCAATATTGTGTTTCACCTTTGCGATAGTATATTTTTTTTAACTATTATTAAAATGTGTCGAGGCAAAGCCATCTTTATTAACTTTTGATGTTCGTAACGTCTAATATTTAAATCTGTGTTAGGATATTTTAAATTAGAAGCAACCTTTTCTTCTCCTTTACCCATAGCGTATTCAAAACTACTCAGAATTTTTGTAAGGTGTGTTTATTTGTTAGCCCAGAAACTAACTTATTTCTGTCTACCACTGCATTCATTTTTAACCATATCGTTTGCATTTCTTTTCAGGTGTAAGGTAAACAAACTGTTAAATAAATATATGTAATTAAAATGCTATAAAATAAAACACTATTGATCATGAAAAAAAAATTGAATCTAATCTAACCAAATGCATAAACATGTAAGTAAACGATTATATCAAGCTATAGTATTTAATTTCAAGACCCTCATGTATAAAGAGACATATACTTACTTAATCACATAGGAGGGAGAGTGACAAATGACAGTAAAAGATTATAATCAAGATTATTTGACGATTTTTCCTTTTTTAAGGTCATTTATTTCCAGTAAGTAGGGCTCAGACGGTGGCCTTCACAGCGACTTCGATTTGGCAGTGAGAAATTTCTTGGCCGGATGCCCTTCCTGACACCAACCAATGGCTTTTTCTTTTGTGAAGTTCCAAAGTCACCCGCTCGGGTAATCGAACCCGAAACTCTGGGTGACAGTGCAGTTGCACTAACCATTAAGCCATGGCTCCTCTAATCAAGACCACTTGACAATAACAATGTAATTTTTTTTTAACTTTTAAACTCAATTTTCATATTAAACTAGACAAATCAAGATACCTGTTGCAGCACAGTCTACTTCAATCTATCACTGCACTTTCCCCTTTTCTCTGATTCATTCTAGTAAAATGGTTTTTGAGATTAAACTACAAAATGGACTGAGCCTTCCACAATGTGAAAATTGTGTTCTAAACCAAAAACATTGCATTAAACTACAAAATGGACTGAGCCTTCCACAATGTGAAAATTGTGTTCTAAACCAAAAACATTGCATGTTCACAAACATATGAATATAATAATAACTTATAATATTTTTTCTTTTCTTCTGGTGACCTTTTTACCCTTACCTTTTATTTCATCAATATCGTCCTGGTAAATTGACAAAACTAAAAAGTAATTTTAAGGAAAGTAATCAAAATTAATTAAGTTCAAATGATCATATATATATATATATGAAAAATATAAAGTGTAATAAGCAATTAAGATCTTTGTTCAAAGTTATCGTTAAAAGTTAATATCACTTCCAACGACACCGTTCCAAGCAAAAAATTTGTGAAACAACTTTTTTCTATATCGAGATGGCAAATATTTTACAGGACAACAAAACCATCTACATATAATGCATAAAAACAAAAAATGCAAACATAGTAGGAGAGACGTTAGGAGACAGACCAACAGAACAAATAAGGTAGTAGATGAGTGGAAGTAATAAGGTAGGAAATAGAAGCCAACATGAAGTGGGCAGAACCTATTAAACACCTATTTATTTTGATAAGAGCCAAAAGATATGTATTGAAATTCCTATCCAAAAGTGAATACTGTCCTGCAGTATTGGGCCCTGGTGCGGATCTTAGAGTGAGCAACCCTGGGTGCCATATGGCCACCAGTCACTGTTAATTTTCCACCCGAGGAAATATCCCTAAAAAATCTAAAGAGGTGAACCAACCTGGATAAAAAATAGACGGCCATATGGAACATATATGAAACTGTGGAAAATTTTAGGCATATAAAGGAAAGAGAAAGGATGCTAAAGGAGAATGTTGAGTAATGGAAGGATTAGTTACTAAATGTGTTAGGTACGGATATATATTTATAATTTGTACATTAAAAAGCTGTCTTTTATGAGTTTTTGCCTTCACGAGTATTTTTACTGGTTGTGAGTTTCAAAGAATGAGGTAAACTAGACCAGAGAAAGTTTTCGTAATATAATTTTGAACCAATCAATGTTTTCAAAAAATATTAGTTGGTGATGTTCACGCAATATTGTTTATGATTATGGCTTTCTGTTTCTAGACTGCCTAAATTGAAATAAAATTGAAAAAGTGGAAGCAGATTTTATTTATATAAACAATAAGAGACTTTTACTGTATAAAGGTAGGGCGATTGTATGGCTACCAATTAAAAAATCTCAGCAAATAATCTAAAAAAAACCAAGTTTTTTTAAACATCCTGCCATTTTTACAATATAGAGTAGTTTAGTATTATTTCCATGTCCATTTGAATTTTTATATTTAAATCATTTTCCGTAAAGGCCTTTCGTTATGTGGAAAAATATGCGGATGTTTCTATCTACATGTTTATACATTTTTGATCCTTATTGAAAGCTGATAGCAAAAAATATTTGAAGCGAGGTAAAAACAACAAATATTTTAATTTTATGCCATTATTGAAACAGGAATGTGCCAGGAACACTTTGACATATGAGTAGAATATTAGGTTTACTGTTACGTTTCCTTTCTTTTTCGGAACAACTGCAGCATCATTTCAACTGTTATTATTATTATTATTATTATTATTATTATTTTTATTATTATTATCAACTTTTAAGCAAGTAGGGTTTCTCTGTTGACAAATTAACTTTTTAGCTTAAAGACTATTCTTTGAATACCAGCTTTTTGGACTGTGTTTCCTGAAAAGGAAACCTGGAAGAAAATGCCAGTGAAGCTATTAAGATGGTTTTATATGTTAAATAAAACATATAATAAATATCGATGATTCTATATTAGTGAAAACTTTTACTAAAGAAATTTTCATAAACATGCTGAGAGATGGTTGAAGGAGGTGTGCAGGTCATGGAAAAAAATCTGAACAGAAGCATTTACATAAAAAAATTAATTTTGTCGAAAAATCAATATACTCTCTATCCGTTTTATAATTATTTTATTTCTATATTACATTCATTTCCCTTTCTTTCCTATAATTGAAAATGGTAATTCCAAAGCTGTACTTAACGACTAGCAGCGCTAATGTGTAGATAGCAGGTATCATGTCCAGATATTTAAAAATCTATTAATAATAAACTCTCTTTCACCTAAAATCACTATACGCTGTTACCCTCATTAACACCTAGATGTTTTGTGAAAATATTGCAAGTAATTTGTGAGATATGTTGATGCAAAATGATCTGAATTAGGATGCAGGGTTAGATGGTGGAGGATGCAACGATGCAACCTTGGTGCTCACAAATTTTTCTCTTCTCTATAATCCTAGGACTTTGTTTTGCTTTTTTTGTCACTAAGGACTTTGTGGGATGCTGCTTGCTTTCTATTCATCTTACCTAAAATTCATGCGCTCTTCTTTGGTCATTTTGTTTTAAATTACTTTCTTTCAGTGCAAATTACCAAGCAAGTACTTTTCCCAGAATACTGAATGTTCCTAGCAAGGCAAATATTAATATCCTAAACAATTATATTCATTCCAATTTTAAGTTGGTTCAGCTGTCAATATCACTGTTTTTATTGCTCAAATAACGATTGGTACCATGTTGCTCGATATGTTTCAAAGTTAAGCAAATCTGAGTCTCCTTTCAGAGCAATTGCCTACCTTCTCTAATACTTTCTCTTGATAATTATTATTATTATTAAAATTATTGTTATATTGGTTAACATTTATTTATTCTATATTTATTTATTGATAATTTTGAAATTACTATTTAAATTTGTTTAAAAGAAAAAGAAAAGTTTTATAAATTAATTAACTCAACATGAGATTCCAAGCATTCTCTTCAAGGTAAAGGTTTCACCTACCTATTCAGCCCTTTTCAAGCATGGGTTGACAAGAGTAGTGTCTTTAGGTATTTTTCCACCTCTTTGGAAATTGTTCCTTGTGCATCCACCACTATTAGTACTACAACTGCTTCAACAACTCATAACATTTCAATCTCTATAGGCAGGTCTTGGTATTTCTCTATCTATTATTGTTCTTTGGTCCTAGTCTTTTGATCTCCTGGTACGGTAAGATGAACAGCAATACATTCTTTCCTCTCTTTATCTATAACAGTAACATCAGACCTCCGCTGTTCTCCTTTGTTCAATTTCTATTATGAAGTCCCATCGGGTTTTCACAACTTTCGTTCTCCTACACTGGCTCTAGTTCATACAAGATCATTTCTTACTGCAGTCCATCACAAATGTCTTTCGAATCAACCAATGTATTTTCTTTTTTAGCTTTTCATGTCGTTTTTTATGCTGGCTCTTTACAAGATTAGACCAAATACTTTTTGGAAAGTTGGCTTGATGACTCATTTTGTCTATGCTTTATGTTACTTACTTAGTCCTTAAGGCTTGTTCTTGGACAGCACAAATTAAACTATTCCTATAAACCAATTCTATCTGCTACTGTTTATATACTCTTCAGTTTCATGGAAAGTCTTTCACATCCACTCCCTATGTTTATACTTAGTCTTTTCCTTTTGCCTGCACCGTTGGCAGTCTATTCATAAATTCAAGTTATTCCTCTCCAGCTCTAAGCATTTTTCCAAGGCTTCGATGACTTACTTTCCAATAGTTAAGTATTCTTTTTCAACAAAATCTCAGACACCCGTGAGTCATCTACCTCATAAATTTCTTTTTATATAAAGCCTTCCAACATTAGTGCGAGTGTGAAAGCCATCATCGCTTTTCAGTCCATTCTTTCCGTCTTGAATAGTCCAGCTAATCACAACCGTGCCACATCTTACTGTTACCACAGCCCATGAATCAATTGCTTTTATACCATCTTCTCTTTTCAGATTGGTATTTAAAGTAGCTCTCATTCTCTTGACATACTATTGCTCTGGTCTTTCCTTTATGTCCTCTTGGGATATTTGTCTCTTTCTACTATTCCCAAAGATTTGTAGCCTTCAATCTCAATTTCACTAATAATACTGCCTTACTCCAGGTCTATTATTTTGCATTTGCATTCTTCCCATCTTTTAAGAACTAAGTCTCATACAATTTAAGTTCATCCATAAGAAGTAAGTGGTTTAATCTAGGCTTTTTTTCCCCCAAAAAATATTCCTCTTTTAATTTTTGTATCGCTAGCTTTAAGGGTACGAGTGTAATGACAAAAAGCAATGGGAATAGGGAGTTATCTTGAAGGATACCCCTGTTAATGGTGACAGCCTCAAGTGGTGATCCTCCTAAAAACAAGTTTGTTTCTTAATCCCACTTGGTCTTCTTTAGAGGTCTAAAATATGCCTGGGATCTCCGATAAGCTCTAGGGATTTCAACGTCCAACTATGACGCACCACACATAGGCTTTCCGAAAATAAATCAAGGCCTTACATTTACGTCTTTTGCAATTGCAAATTGCCGTCTTATCAATACGTAACTGGTCTTTTGTTCAATGGAATCTCTTTCTGACTGGTTGAGACGGTGCACAGTGCTCCTTGAAGCGGATCAGGATATGCCGGCTTCTTTTGCCAACGTATCCTGACCCAATTCAAGGAACACAGTGCACCATCTCAACCAGTCAGCAAGTATTTCAAACACTGCAACACAAAGTTCACATTTGATCATATGGAATATCTTTCCACAACCCTTTTGTTTCCCTGGCAGCAGATTTTGAATATCTTGACTTACAATTTATCAGATATTATTCCAGGTAAGTAGCTTCCTCATTAAGTTAAAGCATCCAATTTGTCGATAGTTTTCCCCCCTGTTTTGCATTGTTTGTCATCGCATTGATAAAGCGAAAGCATTTTTGACAAAAGCAATGAGTATTTAAAATTAAACACATATCTATGTTTCTGAAAACCACTTTTTTCTCCGATTAAAACACATGCTCCATAGTAGCACTGAGAATAAAATGCTTTGCATATCAAGTAGTATAAAAACAGCCAGTAATTAAACTCTGTGTTTACATAACCTTAAAAGAACCAAAGCATTAACTACAAATTAGTGCTTTCCCTGCTCTGATGTTTTTTCTAAGCTCCATCTCTTCTAAATAGATACCTGCTTGAATCAATACATTCATGCTTTCGACCATCCAAGCTGGTACCTTTCCAACCACCAAGTATTAATTAAGTTCGCTGGTTATAATTTCATGTAGACTAATAAATCTTTTTAGCCAATAACCTTGAATTCCTTCAAAACTAGGAGACTTCACATTCTGCACTTTTTATTTACTGGATTGGAGTGTCCCATAAGTTGCACCAAAACTTACTAGAAGCCTCTGCATCTTATGCTGTTTGTTCTCTTTTTCTTTTCCTATCAAGTTCTTTATTGTACATTTTTTATTATTTCTAATTAACCTGTCGATCAATAAGTGGTTGTTGCGACTAACTATTAATATATTCTTTCTTGATAGAGATTCTCTGTTTCATTTCTTCCCTGACAGTCTTAAATCCTTTGGCTTTGAGAACACATTTCCTTTTGAGATTAAGCTTTTAATGCTGTTTACTATTTTTCCAGTTTTCTTTGAGGTATGCTTTAATGTATCTGAGGTCTTTCCCAAGGTTGCCAATGTTATTTTTAATACAGCTCTAACAAAAATAATTATTTTGCTTTTGTGTTCTCTTTCTCTTTACATAAAACTTTTAATGCAACTTTGATTACATCTCTATGTTATCATTATGTTTAATCTTATATTTTTGATTAATTTTCTTTGTCCCCTGTTCCACTCTATTGTTTAATACTTTTTCAAATTTTCAAGTTTAACTGCAGTAAGTTTTTCATTTTCAGTAGACTACTGACTTGAAATGCTAGATGCTGTTGTGTGATTTCAAACAATCCAAGATTTTTTTTTACTCCTTGTGCACCTGGTGCTTTCTGTAATCTCTCTTGCCATCCATTTCAGCTTTCATGAAACGTATTGCAGCTTGCTCCTTTCCTCTTTTGTCCATCCCTTTCTATCAGCAGTTTGATGCCGACCGGACACATACTGCTCATCCATGAAACACATGCCGGACTAGACACTTTCTCTATTACCTGTATCAGTACCATTTTCGTCGTTTACGTGTTTTGATTGGAAATCTTTCTTTCATAGCATTTGTGAGATGCATTTTATAGTTTCTTCAAACTAGTACTTTTATCTTGACACCATCGCTAGGAGGGTTCTCAAACAAGGCCGAAGAGTTCGCGCAACCGATAAGACAGACTAGTCCCAGCCTGACAAAAAACAGGTACTTCACGGTCTCTGGGAGAGCTGATTGGTAATACACCTTGATCAAGGGTGACCTGGTGATAATTGCAAGAAAGAGTAATCTCATTATCGAACGTTAAAACGCACAACAAGATGGAGTTAAAAGTCATACACGTGACCATTATTATTATTAATATTAATATTATTATTATTATCATCTTAGTTTGTAGCATTTGCACAGGCTGTTCTTAATGCCGCTTTGTTCCTCTTGGGCTAGCCACAACTAGCAGCCAAAGGCCAAGAGATTTCCTTCTCCTTACATTTCTAAAACTTTTCTAAGAATCCTAGCTGTTCCTAATAAGGCTGTCTTTTGTATTATACCAATGTCTAACTCAATTTTTATCATGTCAGTCCATCTCTTGAAATTTTTGCTTACACACCCCAAAGCTCCAACAACAATTGGTACAACACGAGCATTCTTCAGTGACCAAAGCCTTTTTAATTCAATTTTCAGGTTTTGATATTTTTCAATCTTTTCCTGTTCCTTATCATGCACCCTACAATCTCCTGGTACAGCAACATCAATAATGATACAAGATTTGCTTTTCTTATTAACCACAATTAGATCAGGTCTTCTGGCCTCAATAACATTATCACACTGTATGTTAATATCCCAAATCAATTTCATGTCATCATTTTCAACTACTCCCTCCGGGCAGTGCTCATACCACTTCTCCTTCCTTTCAAGATCATATTTCTCACATAATTTCCAATGGATTAGTTTAGCAATGTTATCATGCCTCCTCTTGTAATCGCGTTGAGCAAGCTTTTTGCACTCACAAATTATATGCTGTACAGTTTCACCCTTTTCACCACACATTCTGCACATCAGATTTTCTGTTGTTTTGTCGATCTTATGTTTAATATAATTTGTTCTTAGTGCCTGCTCTTGCGCCGCAAATATCGTTGCTTCTGTTTGTATTTTCAAGTCACTTTGGGCAATCCAATACCAAGACAATTCTCTATCTACTTCTTCAGGCATTTCACGATCAAACTGCCCACACATTCTTTTTTCATGCCACTTAGATTTTAGTTTTGTTTGACTTTGTCTCTTAAATTCTTCTTTCTCTACTAAATTGACAGTTCTAATTATGCCCATTTTTCTTACACCTTTCAAAAGGAATTTATCTGACTCCCGAACATATAAACCTAAGTTGTTTTCCTCCAATCTTACACATGTTTCAATCCCAATCAGGCCTCTCCCCCCGTCTTTTCTTTTCAGGTATAACCGATCAACATCACTCTTAGGATGTAGCGCTCCATACATCGTTAAGGTCTTTCTTGTCGTTCTATCTAATTTCTTCAGCTCATCAACTTTCCATTCTATGATTCCTGCGCCATATCTTAAGAGTGCAACTGCCCAAGTATTAATAGCTTGGATCTTATTCTTACCATTTAATTTAGATTTTAACACCAACCTCAAACGTCTTTTATATTCAGATACTACCTTAAGTTTCATCTCTTTCTCTTTAATCTCATCTAACTCTAAAATTCCAAGATAAGTATACCCATTTTCATCTACCTCTTTCATAATATCTTTCGTGGGCAAATGAATTCCGTCACACGTAATCAACTTCCCTCTTTTCAAAATAATCACTCCACATTTTTTTAAGCCAAATTCCATGCCAATATCCTTGCTGAATACAAACACTGTTTGTACTAAGCTATCAATTTGGTCCTCACTCTTTCCAAACAATTTGAGATCATCCATAAAGAGGAGGTGATTCAACTTGAATTCTTTCTTACTCCATTCATATGATGCATTCACTTTTCTCAAGACAAGAGACAGTGGGATCATGCATATCACGAATATCAGTGGGGAAAGACTGTCTCCTTGGAATATACCTCTTTTTACATCTACTTCACACAGTTCAGACCCATTTGAAGTTAACAGGAGTTTCCATCGTTTCATACTTTTCTCCATAAAGCTCCTAATGTTGTTAGCAATACCAAACATATTAAGACATTCTAGAATCCAGCTATGTGGGACAAAATCATAGGCTTTCCTGTAATCAATCCACGCCATAGCTAGATTCGTCTTCCTCTTCTTACAGTCCTTTAGTATTGCTTTATCGATAAGTAGCTGATCTTTTGTCCCTCTGCTCTTTCTCTTACAACCTTTTTGCTCTTCCGGAAGCAAATTTTCGCTTTCCATAAAACAGTACATCTCTTCCGAAATAACACCAGTTAGCAGCTTCCACATCAGTGGAAGACAGGTTATTGGTCTGAAATTCTCGACAGCATTTCCTTTTGTTGGTTCCTTCTGACACAACACTGTTCTTCCATAAGTCATCCAAGCTGGTATTTCTTTTGTCCCATCAAGAATATCGTTTAACTGACTGGCTATCCTTTCATGCACTCTATTGAGTTTCTTTATCCAGAACCCTTGCACTCCGTCATGCCCGGGTGCCTTCCAATTTGGCATTTTCCTGCATTGCTTCATAACCATATCTTTATCAATTATAATATTCTTCTGTTTAACATTCACCATTTCCTCCTTCAGACCATTCAACCAATCAGCATCTTTGTTATGCTCTTTCCCTACGCTCCAAATTTCACTCCAGAAAGTTCTACTTTCCTCTGCATTGGGTATGTCACCATTACTCTTTCTAGCATTTCCATTTAACTCATGATAGACCTTCTTTTGATCCACTCGGAACAATCTATTTATTCTGTACTGATCTATTCGTTGTTCGTATCGGGTAACTTTTGCAGCTTTGGCAAGAACCCTTTGTTTTAATTCTTCAATTACTGTTGTTAAACCCTTCCTTTCTACTCTGTATTTTTCCTTTACCAATTTTGCCTTACCCTCTCTCGCAACGCCAATTTGTTTTTTCTTTACCCTTTCAAGAATGTTAATATCCTTAATAAGTTGCTTGATATCACCTTCAATACGTCTTTTCCACCACGGATCCTTCTTCTTTCCTCCTTTATATTTTCTAAGCCCTAGTCGATCTGCTACCCAGACACCTGCAGCTTTGATGAGATTATTTGTTTCTGTTATACTCTTCGTTTCGATGAAATCCAACACTCTATTAACTTTAGCAGTAGCTACATTTAGGCTTTTCATGTTAACATTCTTAAATTTAATTCCATCGGTATTCCTGCCTTCAATGACGATATCATTTAATTGAGCAATAATTAGCTGCGTTTCTTCATCTAATGTTTCAATATAAGGAATCACATCGCCAAAATTCTCATTTGGTTCATGAAACATATGATCACTTTCTTCCCCACCTATCACTCTGTTATTTCCCTTTGGTATGTCCTCAACCTCTTCTGTATTCACATTCACTTCTTCACTATCTAGATTTATCTTTCTTTGAATATTTTCAATTTCCAAATCAGAGAGCCAGCCGTTTTTTCTAATGGCTCTTGCTTGATCACACAAGCGTTGCTCAGTGACATCAAAGACTCCCCGTTCTCTCCATTCATGCATCATTCGTTGCCTGTAACCCCTTACTGGTTTTTCATTCTCATCAAAAGCCTTGCTTCTTAAGAAGCATTCCATAACAATCTTATTTACTTGATTTGACCACTTGGTTCTGACAGTCATAGGATGACGACCGGGTCCCTGCTGTCGAACCAGGGGACACCTGCCGGGCGAGGCACCTTCACTATCTGCTCCAGTGCCATTCACGCCGTTATTTTCAATATTATTTGTATTCATTTCACTCAAATAGAGGGTAGTGGTGATAAGGTGTCACAACCACCAGTATTTTTATCGAGACACCATCTCTAGGGAAGTTGCCAACCAAGGCTAAAGAGCCCCCCCTACCCATGAGGCAGACTTAACCCCGCCGAATGCCAATTCGGTACTTTAAAGTCTCGGGGTAGGCTGACAGGTGCTACACCTTGCCCAAGGGTGACCTGGAGGTAGTTGTGACAAAGGGTAACCTCATTCGCCCACGTCGAAACTCCACAACCGGATGCAGTTTAATGTCAACCCAGGACATATTATTATCATTATTATTATTATTATTATCATCATTATTATTATTATTATTATTATTATTAGTAGTAGTAGTAGTAGTAGTAGTAGTAGAAGAAGAAGAAGAAGAAGAAGAAGAAGAAGAAGAAGAGAAGAATAAGTAGAAGCAGTAGTAGATAACATTTAACATATGTTTTTGAATAAGCTTCCTCTTTGTAACTCAGTTGGGAAGCTTAAGAACAGCATTGATGAGTATGGAACATTACACCAAATAATTAAACACCAACGTCATGTCTTCACTCCACAAAGATACACAGATGTACCTGTATTGACTGCGCATTGCTCGAGCTAAAAGCAGAAGAGGAATATTAAAGAAGAAAGTCGACCTACAAAAATTTAATTAGTGTTTTTAAGAGGATAGAAATTTTATTAGAAGCCTAAAATACAAGGAAAGGAAAGTCATTCTAAATTGAGGACATTTTTGAAAAACAAATAGAAAAAAGATGCATAACTTTTAAACTCAGAAGTAAGCGTGCAAACCCTCATTTAAAATTGTTATTGCATGTCACTTGTTAATAGTAGTAACTTAATTATTTAACTTAATTTGAACCAGAAGTTTAATTTCACAGCTTTTCTTGCTATTCCTTTTTATTGAAATTTTTTATCCTATATTCTTTGGAAGTCTAAACCCATATACTTGATTTGGATGAGCTGTGCAAAGATATTGTGAAAAATAGTATATTCCATTAGAAGATATTGTTATAACATGATCTCGATAAGATTAGTCCCCACTTCTAAGGAAGTAGAGTATATGACAATAATTGCCATAGGCATTGATTCGAGCTCAGTTTGATGTACATAAACTTTTTACTTTTCTACAACTTACTGATTGTAGTATCCTCAAGCCATTCGAATTTGGTATCTGTTTTGATAAAAGGTGATAAAGCCTCCCTTAATGGTATATTTTTTCCAAATATCCCAATAGCAATTGATCTTGTTCCATCTCCCTTTTTAAACGAATAAGCTTCAAATCCCACGGTCATGGCCCTAATTGCAAGACTAGCCATCAACCTACAAATTACTAAAAGTAATTCGAAGGTCAATTTGATATCAAAAAGTAGAGAAAATGTTATACGAAATATAAAAGTGAATTCCCACTACAAACAAGTAAACAAGTAAGTTTGTTTGTTTGTTTGTCTGTTTTAAGTAAATTTATGAGAAAACTACTAAACCTAGGAAGTTGAAATTGTGAGTGTGAGTCGATCTTTATTCGGGAGAGGATCCAAGCTATAAAAGGCTAACCTTGAGGATCATATTCCAGGGAGTTAGAGGGCATCCAATCCCATTTCTAAGGTGAACGAGGCCACCAGACAAAAATTTGAATAAAATTAAAAATTTCAATATTAATTTAATAAATAAATTCCAAAACAAAAATAAAATTGAAATTACAAAAGATCATTTACTCTAAAGTAATCACCTTGGCCGTACAAGTCATCGGTAGTATAGTGGTGAGTATACCTGCCCGTCACGCGAGAAACCAGGATTGGATTCCCCGACGGGGAGTACTTCCTTTTTGTTTTTTTAAATTTTTTTCCCCAATGTATTGCCACAGCATTTTTTATTTGAAGTTCTAATATTATCTTTCGTAAAATTACCAACGTTTAAATTACCTATTATTTCTATACTACACACCAAGTGTCAAGGTAATTGCAGCTCTTTGAACTGAAATGGTCTACCATCACATTTCTAATCGAACAATACCTTACAATTTTCTTGATAGGGCCTTTCTAGCCTACTAAATTGCACTTTTTTTACCCGAACAACGCCGGATACTTCTGCTAGTATATATTTACATATATATATATATATATATATATATATATATATAAAGTCAGTCGCATTGATTTACAAGGGGCCAAATATTTTTTTCTGGTTTAACGTCATATTTTCCCCAGTGACTGGGGTTCAGACTGTGCCCTTCACAAGGACTTGGATTTGACAGTGAGGAATTTCTTGGCCGGTAGCCTTTCCTGACGCCAACCAATGGCTTTTTCTTTTGTAAATTTTCATAGCCGCTCTTTCAGGGAATCGAACCCGGAATTCTTGATTAAGGTGCAGTTACACTAACCATTCAGCCACTGCTCCTTGATCAATTTAAAATAGATAACATTGATTTATAGATAATTTTCATTTTGTACAAGAATAAGTTTGAACCATATTTTATGAAAAAAAGTATTGTGTCTGAGTGCAGTGTCTGAACACCTAAGTTTGCGTGGTATTATGTCACTTGGCTAGACAAAGAGAAAACTGCGATGCAGAAAGCAGACAGTTTTAATTCTAGGGGTTTTTTTTAGTTTTAATCATCTTCATTTCGACCTACCTCGTTTTAATACAAAGTTATGTAGACGATTAAGATAAGAACCTGGCAGCATTTTATTCTCGATGCAATAGATGTGTCTCATAGATGTTTTTGTCGGAGTCTTAGGCTCTCGTAGAATGAAAGAATATCATATCAATGTGTATTGAACAAAGCCAACTCAGAAATGTACTTAATAAAGACAACTCAAAAATGTAAAATTCAATATATAACACACGTTTCTTGCCAAAAGGGTAATGACCACTTTCTAACAGGACAAATAGAGTAAAAATGAAATAAAGAACGACAATACTGACGATAATTATCGTCAATATTGACGTTATTAATTATAGTTAAAAAGCAAAGAATGAACAAAAAACCACTGCACAATTCACAACGACTTAATACAAATGTAAAGAATTATATTTACCTGCCTGATGGACTTTCACCCAATGTTATTTCAACTTTGACATTTTGTAAAATAGCTATTCCTGAAATTGCTGGAATCTTCGATTTAGGTTTTATGAACCTTTCTTCTATGTCGGTCATATTGAGAGACTCAACAAAAGCAGAAATTGTATAATCTTTGTCTTCTTTCGATATTACGACTTGGACAGTTTTGTCCATAAACTTCATGTTACCTGTTCCTTCGAATCGTACTGGTTTACCTTCTTTTTCCTTGCTGATCATAACTGTTATGTCCTCAAGAATAAAATTATTAGTAATGTTCATAGGAGCTGGAAAAGCAACTAGTATTTTCCATCCTTTGATAATAGGGTTGTAAGCAAATGATCGAAGTTCAATTGCACTGTTTTCCCCCTTAAATAATTCTGCAGGAATTCTTTGTTTCTCCTCTGGGGTTAAACAAAGTAGCAAATTTCCTACTGCAACATTTACCTTTTGTTTGTAAACTACTTGGATAGAAATACCTTTTACTTCAGCATGAGCCACCACAGACTTTGGGATATGCGTAAAATTTTGTTTAGGGTTACACTGTGTAAAATACTCGCGAACTGGCAATTCAATGATTAATCGTACCCCTGGTTCAATTTTAGTATCTACTACCAGACTTTTTGGTAATGCAAGTCCACTGATATTTTTACCGTAGTTTACGTAAAATATGTTTTTAGAAAGAACGAATACGTATTTTGTTTTAATATTATCGAACATCGGTAGTGCAACTTTTTTATTTGCTCCTTTTTTAAGAATACTTTTTAAAAGCATCAAAGGTGGTTGGACTGATGGGTTTATATGCGCTGAAATCATTGGGCTGTCTTTTCCCGTTTTTCGAACATGAACTGCAAACATAACGTCGGCAGATTTGAATACAGATTTTTCTGTTGATTGGGTTGAAAAACCAATTTGAATCCCATCCTTTTCAGAAAGACATCCACTAAGTACGGGTTGTCGAAAAATAAAAGATTTTAATTTTGGCATTTGTACAATACCAACATTGACAATTTGACGGGACTGATATCCAAAATACATCAGCAGAAGTTCAAACTTTAATTGACCCGTTGATGACCCAGTTACTTTACCCAATTCTTCTCCTATTTTCTTTGAAACTTCTAAATTGACTGTCAGACTACGGATCTTTAAACTTCCCGAAATTGTGTAGGCTATATCTTTGTAGTGATTCGTTTCACCAGCATTAAATTCCAATTTAATGTTAGCACCCGCTTGTAAAGTAACTCTACGACTTTGTATCTTTAAGCTTTCCTTTGATTTACCGGAGATTTCTATGATTTGATCACATCGGTTATATTGAGAACTAACAAATGTCAAACCTGACGGGTTCATTTCACTAGTAATGAACAAAGGATTCCTACTTTTCCATGCAGTTGACACTTGTCTAGTTAATTCTTCTGATACTGATGGAGGATTGAAACAGTTGCTGGCGGGTTTTGTTGTGATAAGACATTTATCTAAAAAACTTTCTACTTTAAGTCTGCAGCTTTGGACCTTGATGTACGTTGTATTGAATTTGTCTCCAGCAGGGTTCAGCTTTATTCCATTTCTTGCCAGAGTCTCAATGGTGTTATCACCTGTCAAAATCAGATAAAGAGAGTCATTTAATTTGACGAAAAACCACTTATTTCTGTTCTTCTAACTTTGCAATATTCAGGGATATTTAAAAAAGATGAGGGCACGAGTTTAAGGGTCTTGTTTCATTAAAATCAAAAACTGAACATTTATCAATATACTTGGCAATCTGAATGTATGCATATGACTATGGGACACATGGGAAACATGGGACAAAAGAGCAATGAGTGCATTGCCCTATTAGTGATTCGAGCACTTTGGTACATTACATCCTTAGTCTTTGTTTTCTGATTGTGCTTATGCGCAGTCATATCCTTCATTTATATCTAAACGGCAAATGATGTCTGTCTTTGTACATACAACGCTAACATTCAAAAGTTCCAATATGCACTAATGTTCTGTGGAACAGCAAAACAGGCGTCTGCAAATTAAACTACACATACACACAAATACACACCCAAATGTATATATACTAGCAGAAGTATCCGGCGTTGTTCGGGTAAAAAAAGTGCAATTTAGTAGGCTAGGAAGGCCCTATCAAGAAAATTTGTAAGGTATTGCTCGATTAGAAATGTGATGGTAGACCATTTCAGTTCAAAGATCTGCAATTACCTTGACACTTGGTGTGTGGTATAGAAATAATAGGTAATTTAAACGTTGGTAATTTTACGAAAGATAATATTAGAACTTCAAATAAAAAGTGCTATGCCTATACATTGGCAAAAAAAGAAGATTCAACAAAAACAAAAGGATAACGATAGACTCAGACTCCAAATTTCAGCTTCTTAGGTTCAGTAGTTCTCATAAATTTATTTCAAACAAGCAAACATAATCATTTATATATATATATATATATATATATGTAATATTGTGTATTCGTATCAAAAAGTGCTCAATGCATATAGCAGAGCAATATAAGATAAGATAAAACACGAAAAATAAGAACTGTGATTGCAACTAATAGTTTCACGATATTTCGATCATCAGGCAATAATGCTACGCATTAACTGTACATGCTTTTTATAAACAAATAAAGTAGGCGGCTCATCAAAAAAATTACAGGTGGTAACGTATTACGAGGTGTTAATATTCTGGGAAAGGAGGAAAGAAAGGAAGTCCCATGTGGATACGGTTTAAAATTGCTAAAGAGTGATTTTAGCAATTTTATGGGTAGATAGGTATTCGGCTGTTCCACAAAGAAAGGACCACAAGGAAGACTTCCGTACAAAGCCAACCTGCCACCTTATAAACCCCACAAAAAAGTAAATAGGAAAAACTAGTAAGGTCTTACTGGACGACACCAATTCGAAATTAAGGAATGCTACAAAAGTTAACCAATGGAAAAATACGGCATCAGCCATTGTGTTTCAACAACATCAAATCAAAACAATCACGCACATTCACTCCAGCTGGACATTAAAGACTTTTACCCTTCTATAACTCCAACGATACCACACAACGCTATTTCTTTTGCACGATCCTATACTAACATTGACGACGAAAGCATCCAAACTATAAACAACTGTTGAAAATCTCTTCTATTCAACAACGGGTCACCATAGACAAAACAATCAACAACGGAAAACTTCGACGTAACCATGGGTAGCTACGACGGAGCAGAAGTCTGCGAACTTGTCGGCATTTTTATATGGTCCAAGCTAGGTGAAAGAATTTAGAAGGAAGACAGTGGATTGAACAGAGACGATGGCTTAATCATTCTCCGAGATACAAACGGTATACAAGGAGACAAAACAAGGAGAGTTATTATAAAAATTTTCAAGGACATAGGATTGAAAATTGATATAAAGACGAACCTAAAACAAGTAGACTTCCTTGACATCACCTTCGATCTTACATCGTCCACATGTCGCCCATACAAGAAAGAAAATGACCAACTTCTCTACATTAACACTTCTTCAAACCACCCACCAACCATTATTGAAGAAATCCCAAAATCCATCAGCAAGAG